>BSBK01003699.1:230000-292500 GCA_027943335.1 Chamaecyparis obtusa | reverse complement strand
GTACCTATGCTGTAAATTTTGTCTTGATTAGTATATATAAAAAAAATAGAATGAGAAGAGGTTTATATTCTTTTATATAAAAAAAAAGGGAATATATATGTTGGTTCACCTTGTTATTTGATTAGTGACATTCATCCTTTATACTAATGAAACACACTCTTTTGATTTCTTTGTAAAGAAAAATAAATAAATTTATGTAAACGTTGTTCTCTATTTATTTTTTATAAAGAATACATATATGTTTTTAGTTGTATTATGTTTCTACATAGTAATGTTGTTTATTTATTAAAAAAAAATTATAAATACAAAAAAAAATTAAAAAAATTACACCCTAACCCCCACGCAGGGGCCAAGGCTGCTGCGATAGCCACATCGTGGTTGTGCCATGACTGTGGCTTGTCACAGCCATGAACAAGCCGCAACTGTGACAAGTCCATGTCATGGAAAGCCACAACTGTGGCGTGTGCACAACTCATGGGTCATGGCAAGGGGGGCGAGTAGAACCTCGCCCCCCCTCCCCCATTTAACATTTCATTTTTTTTATAAAAAAAACTACAGATAAAAAAAAAACATAAACAAACTCATACGAAAACACATGATTCAGAAAAAGAATAAAAAAAAATAATAGATTGTTGGTTATTGATGGATTTAATACCCATATGGGTATTGAAATCTTGAGCAAAACAAAGAGAATGCAAAAGGATCTAGAGTAGGGTTTTTACCTAGCATCCGAATGATATTTTCTTGAAAGATGGTTGCTCCTTGAAGGGATATACACATAAGTGTATATTTGTATATACTCCCATAATGGGTGTATATGCTCATAAACACTAATGGGCATATACCCATTAATCCATCACTTATCTTTTATCCTTCAAATGCTCCATTATCCTACAAAAAAAAAAATCCATGGAAGAAGAAAATCGCTCCTAGGGTTTAGAGGAGAAGTTGAGAGGAAGAAAGGGAAGGAAAATGAAAGAGGGAAAAAGTTTTTGGGTGTTGATATTTTCACCCTAACCCTAATTTCGAATTAGGGTTAGGGAAAAAGTCAATCCCCTTGACTTTCCAAAAATTCATTTCCCCCTCTTTTCTTAGTGGGTATTTGTTATTTTAAAATTATTTGATGGGATGTCTTTTATTTTTTTGAGATGTGGATTTAAATTGGTGGGACATAATTCCCATATAACCACTTTATTTATATTGGACAAAATTATCTTACTCTATTAAATTAAAATTTAAATGAGATGGATTATTTAATTGGATATGTTATTGAATTATACATTAAAACGTACAACCATTAAAATCAATAAGAAAGGTATTGATCAATTATATCAATAAAATAATTATTTTGTTATATAAAAATTAAATTGTAGGGATTAAATGAAATAAATTCTTAGAAGGATTATTATGATTAATTATTAATTAATCATAGAATATTGGTTGAGGAAATCTTATAACAATTAATAAATTAAAATTAAGTACTTGAATACTATGAAGGGCTTTAATAATCGTATCAACGTTTGATATACTGATTTAGATAATTGGGTTTTGTTATTGGAAGAATATGATTTAATCGATTTGATTTGATGGTATTAGGAAAGTATAACCCTTGATGAAATTAATCTAGTTAGCTTTTAAATTATGGAAACATGTAACAATAGTTGAACATTTATGCCTTTAAAAAACAAAAATTTCGAAGGTGTGCTTTGCTCATAGAATTTGGGCATGACATTTACCAATCATTTCTTCTCTCAATATAACATATTTTAGATTGATATGGCAACTTTAAATTAGTAATTCAATAGGCTTGACATCAATGACAACATAACAATGGATCCAATCCTTCTACATACCTTTCATTGGTTGGTTGACCTTGTTTATTCTTATCATTACAGTGTCAGTTGAATAACAATCTTATCAGTGTAGCAATCTCAGTCATTGGGGTAACAACTGAATATCTGAAAGATCATCATGATGACAAATACTCAATTTGATTTGAAGTGATGAAATTGATCAATGTCATAAAAATATCAAAAGTAATGATATTTGATATAACAAAATAAACAGTTTGATTTGTTGTGATGAAATTGATCATTTGTAAGGTAATTTGATTTAGAGACAGATAATCAACTTGATATGCTTCCTAATGAAGTCAATTATCCAAAAGTCCCAACTTGATTGAAGAGAACTCACATGCCCCTGATGTTGAATTTTGATTAGATAAGAATAGTTTTGGTCTGAATACCTGATCGGATTTGATAAGAGAAATGGTTGATTTGGGTATGATTATGCCCCCTCAAGAGTGAAATAAAAATAAAAATTGATGAAATCCCAATTTCAAGCATTGATTAAGGTGTGCAACTGATAAAAATATGATCCATATCAAGCAGAAAATGTTTAGAATCTATTAGAATTTGATTAGAATCAATTTAGTGTTGATAAAATACTATTTGATCAAGTTTGACCCTTAAAAAGATTAGATTTAACAAAATTTAATTGATGGTTGACCAATATTTCAATATTCTAACATGATGTGTTAGATGAAAAACAACTTTGTGTAGCTTCTAGTAAGCTTTTGTTCCTCATTCAAGCAATTTTGAATACATTTGACCCTTGTTTAATTGTATTTTGCCTCTTCTTTGACTTCTATTGAATTTCCAGTCAATAATAAACTTATTTGAATGTTTTTGTCATATTCTAGCTCATCATGCCCTTGATCAACAATACTTTGAAAATGGTTGACTATTTTCTACAATCTTTATGTGTTAGTAACTCTATTTCACTGCTTTGAAATGATATGCAACACTTATTTCCATTTCAGTTCCTAATATGAAGCTCCTGCTGCATCTAGCTATCATTGTGTTTTTAAACTTCCTTAGGTAATTAAGGTCCCGCAGGGGTTAAAATAGGCCCAAAAAGGTGATTTTACTATTCATTTTCACTTTTATCCATAGTAAATTTTGACCTTTGAGAGAGAAGATGGTGGTCCCTATGGAGAGGTATTGTTTTGAGCTTAGTCTTCAACATCACTATCGTGCACATTATCCTGCTCCGGTAAGTACTTGATAACCTACATTTCCATATTTTTCATTTGAGTTTTTGAACTTTATTTTAAAAGTTATAGTCTTTTTAATATTGGATCACACCCAACATCTTGGGTCACATCCTGTCAATCCATTGTTTCATCTAGGGCTACCAAAAATCCTATATTGCACCCTGTAAATCTAGATCACACCATGTAAGCTCGCATCCAATCCAATATTGATAGGATTTTAGGCTTTTTAGCAGTGTCTTGTATCCCATTAAAATTTGATCGTATCCCACTTAGGGATGCATCCAATTATTTTAGGGTCACATACTGTCAAAAGAACATCGCATCCCATTTTAGGATCGCATCTAGTATTTTTTGAGTCACTTTTGGGTTCTAGGATCATTCCTAGTGTATTTTCTCCATTCTATTTAGATTCTCTATTTTTTATGCATCAACTATCTCTTATGTCTTCTTATTTGTTTGTCAATCCCTGACTTAATGTCAATTTGTTATTTGTAGACTCATTTTAGTGTTGTCTCTTTTCAGAGTCTGGGGCCTACATAGGTTTTGGATCTTTTAGATTAATTGATTGATGTTGAGTAGTGTATTGTTGCACAATACAACTTATGGAGTTTAGTGGATTTACCTTCTATTAGGGTAAATCAAGGGTTGGTGACTGCTCTTGTTGAGAGATGTCACTCAGATCAAAATACCTTCAACCTTTCAACCAGTGAGATAATATTCAGCCTAGAGGACATGTGGTGTATTCTTTACATTCCTATGATGGGTGCACGAGTTGAGTATGATTCTAGAGTAGGGGTAGCCATGGTATATGTACGATGTCATTTTCAAGATCTTGCTATAGCTCATTGATACTTATCTTGGGATCATTTGGTGACACACTATGAGTGGATTCATGTATTCCTTTTTGGATTGATAGGTGGGGTTCTGATGCCAAACATAGGACAACATGAATTTATCTATGGATGATCTAGATTGATTGAGGACATGTTGTGATCACCTCTTTTTTTTTCTTGGGGGATCTATATTCTTTCTCACATATATCATGAGTTGCATGAGATAGTATATCATCATTCATGCAATATGACTATAGGCATATTGATCTTACACATTTGGACCTAGGAACACATCCCAGTGACTTAGTCGATAGTGGATAGGCAAAGAGATCTATAGCTTCCTTTCATATATATGTATTTAGGTTCTATTTAGTAGCCCCACCTAAGGAAGGTAGAGTACTAGAGGAGAGTTTTAGATGATGTTACTGATGGAATGTGGTGTCCTTTCCTTGATTGTGAGGAGTGGCATACAAATGCACATTAGATGCCCTACTTCTTCTAGAGAAGGTATCCCATTGTCTTTTCTCAATACATTGTTGAGTGGTTTATTGTTACTCGAGTGTTGAGATAGTATGGATGTATACAGGGTATTTCTTAGGAGTTAGTAGTATATGCATGGGTATGAGATGATGAGTCATAGTGGGGAGCTCATTTACCATATGAGAGCATTATTCATGAGGTTTCACAAATACTTCCTATTGGATGGAATTATATTCAAAATATTACTAATGGGGGAGTTAAAAATGTGTATCACACTCATCAAATTCATCATCCATTCCCTAGATTTATTGTTCTTGATGAGATTTCTCTTAGGATTGAGGAACCTCTTGATTATGACCATGTAGATGATGGTCCTACTAGAGGTGGTCAAGGTAGAGATAGAGGAAGAGATGGTTGTGGTAGAAGAGGAGGTGGTGGAGGAGGTAGAGATGATGGAGGCAAAGATGAACATGGAGATGGAGGAGGAGATCAACAAGGTTGACGAAGCATATTTCATGTTGTTCCTCCACGTAGGGGTCCTAGACCGTAGTAGCAGAAAAAATTTACTAGAGAGAGTAGCAGTGTTAGTGTTGGAGTTGAAAAGCCACCTCGAGATCATCCTAGGGATATGGACAAGGAAAGAGGCAAATATCATTTATTAGAGTGTGAGGAAGAGAGAGAAGATTTGAGAGCACATGTTTCTACTTAAGGAACTTCTTATTGATAGGGATCGATAGTTAGATGCTATGAGAGAAGAGAGAGACCAATAGCTAGATGTTTTGAGATCACATGGAGACTAACATGCTCATACTACCTCACATCAGGTTTAGGGAGTGACATATTATTTTGCATTGTAATGTGAAATTGTTCCTACTGATCAAAAAGCACCTTCATATTCTATTATAGACCAATAGTTAGAGGGTGTCATGTCGCCACCTCCACCAATTAGGGTAGATGTTCCAAATCCTACCCCACCTTGTACTAACAAGGGAGGGAGTCATACCTGATTCTATATTTGTATATCTGATGTACTTATGACATTTGTACCACTGATGTTTTTGATCTAACACACTAATACTCTTGTACTATGATATATTCTGATAGTTGATGAGATCCATTAATTTTGTGATGTAATTTGGTTTTTTTGTTTACATTGATACTGATGATACTCTGATTTTGTACACATTGATGTAGTTCTGATGTAGCCTTTATATCTTGGTATTCTGATACACTAACACTTTTTTAGATCTAGATCTGCTGATGATGCATTTGTTTTTTATCATTTGATGATAATTATATAGATCTCTTAACATCATTGTATCATGTCATTGATATAGATATATACATGAGATATGAAATTCTACGTGGATGTGCATATGAATGTTTTTTTTCTTTTTTTTATGCATGTATGGATGCAATTATTATATGGATGTATCTCTCTTTTTAATTTTATTTTCATATATGCATGTGATACTTTTATGAGATCTAATGTGATACGACGTATGATAGCCTCATTTTATTATGTATGATGATGGATGCATTAATGTAGATGATTTATAATGTGGAAATTATTATGCACTTGCTTGTATATCAGTGTAAGATACTTAATTATTGATTTATTTTTGCTTTGATTCATGTGGTTAAACTTGTGATATTGATATCATCTCATTTTAGATTTAGATTTTACTGATCTCAATGCTAATTAATCACATTCATACTTTCATACTTACAAATTTAAATGAATGCATCTATATTAAAAAATGAATGTAGCTAGATTGATCTACAAGTGCCAGTCTCTTCATGATTTGTTGACTATTTTGTGTAGGATATTTAGGATTATCTTGTTTGATGCCTCATCCTACCTATTACCTTGAGGGTAATAGATCAATGAAAAGTGTTGTGTGATTTTCAAGTGTAGACATAAGTCATCCATATCTTTATTTTTGAATTTCCTCCTATTATCAGTTATAATGATGAGGGTACCTTGTCCCTACAGATGATGTAGTTTAGCATAAACATTGAGACTTATTTTCCTGTAGCATTGGCCAATAGAACTGCTTCGACCCATTTTGTGAATTAATTAGTGGCCATGATAATATACTTATGTCCATTAGATGAATTTAGGTAAATTTTTCCTACTAGATCAAAGGCCCATTGTTGAAATGGCCAATGTGTGATAAATAGAATTAATTCCCTAGATGGGGCATGTATCAGGTTTCCATGAACTTAACATTTATTTCATGTTTTGGCATAATGAATAACATCTTTCTCATGTGTAGGCCATTAGTATCCCACTCTTAAGAGTTTCTTGGCTAATGAAAAGTTGTTTGAGTGAGACCCACACGCCTTCGTGGACTTCCTTTAATGCACAATTTGACTCTTCATATTCTAAACATCTAAGTAGCATACCATCAAGAGAAAACCTATACAAGTCATTTGTAATAATTAAATAACGTGATGCTACTCTTATTTGGCATCTTTTCTCATTTTTTGAATAATTTTCAGGAAAGGTTTGATCTTTCAGATAAGAATAAATATGGGCATATTGGGATAGGAATTGGGTTTCAATAGCACATATAATCGGGGAATCAAGGAAATTGTAGGCTCGAAAGGGTAATTCTTCCACCAGGAAGTCATATAAAAATTGATGCTCCTCTAGTTATAACATGGATGCTAAAGTAGCCATCGCATTAGCAACTCTATTCTCATAGGGTAAATGGGCTCCCCACCATGACTTCTAATCTTGTATCTATGCATATATTGCTAAGTCCTGAGGAATACCCTATATACGGTCATATTATTTCAACACTTGAGTAACAATAAACCTCTCAATAATGTATCGAGTATGGCCAATGAGATACCTACTCTAGAAGAAGTAGGGTATCTGATGTGCATTTTTACACCACTCCTCACAATCAAGGAAAGAGTGCCACATGACATCACTAACATCATCTAAAACTCTCCTCCAATACTCTACCTTCCCTAGGTGGGATGTTGAAGTGAATCTGAATACATATATATGAAAGGCATCTCTGGATCTCTCTTCCTATCCACTATCATCTGAGTAATTGGGATGTTCTCCCACACCCAAATCTATAAGATCAATATGCCTATAGTCATACAACATGAATGTTGATATACTATCTCATGTAGCTCATGGTGCATGTGAGAAAGAATACAACTCCCCCAAGTAAAATGGTGAGGTGTTCATAGCATGTCCTCGATCAATTTATACCATCCACACATAAATCCATGTTATTCTCTATCTGGCATCAGAACCTCACCTATCAATCCAAAAAGGAATATAGGAAGCCACTCGTAGTATGTCACCAAATAATCCCAAGAAAAGTATCGGTGAGCTATATCAGGATCTCAAAAAAGACCTCATACATATACCATGGCTACCACTACTCCAGACTCATACTCAACTCATGCACTCAACATGGGAATGTGAAGGATACACCACACATCCTTGGGAGTGATTTTTATCTCATCATTTGGAAGGTGGAAGGTATTGTGCTATGAGTGCCATCTCTCGACAAGAGAAATCAACAACCCATGATTTACCTAATATCAAGTAAATCCACTAAAATCCATAAGTCGTATTGCACAGTAATACCAAGCTTGACATCAATCAATTGATCTAAAAGATCCAAAACCTATGTAGGCCTTAGACTCTAAAAAGAGACAATACTAAAATGAGTCTACAAACAAAAAATTAACATCAAGTCGGGGATTGACAGATAAACAAGAAGCCAAAAGAGATAGTTGATGCATAAAAAAATAGAGAACCTAAATAGACTAAAGAAAATACACTAGAAATGATCCTTTAATCTAAAAATGACTTATAAAATACTAAATGTGATCCCTAAATAGGATGCAATATCCTTTTGATGGGATGTGACCCTAAAATAATTGGAAGCAATCCCTAAATGGGATGCAATCCTTTTTAGCAGGATACGAGACATTGTTAAAAAGCCTAAAATCTTATCAATATTGGACTAGATGTGACCTTACAAGGTGCAATTTCAAATTTATAGGGTGCGATATGGGATTTTTGGTAACCCTAGATGTGATGCGGGATTGACTGGATGCAACCTAGGATTCGAAGTGGGATCCAATATTAAAAAGCCTATAAATTTTAAAATAAAGTGCAAAAACTCAAATGGAAAATCTGAAAAAAGGTAGGTTATCGAGTACTTAACAAAGTAGTATAATGTGTAGGGTGGTGATGTCAATGACTAGGCTCAAAAAGATGTCTCTCCATGGGGACCACAATCTTCTCTCTCAGAGCTCAGATTTTACTATGGATAAAAGTGAAAATGAATAGTAAAATTATCTTTTTGGGCCTATTTTAACGCCTCAGGGACCTTAATGACCTAAGCTAGTTTCATAATACAATGACAGCTAGGTGTAGTAGGAGCTTCATTACAAGAACTAAAATTGAAATAAGTGTTGCATATCATTTCAAAGAAGTAAAAATAGAGTTACCAACACAGGGGCATGTCAGTTCTCTTCAATGAAGTTGGGACTATTGGATAATTGACTTCATCAGGAAGCATATGTAGTGGATTATCCATCTCTAAATAAAATTACCTTACAGTTGACTAGTTTTATCACACCAAATCAAACTGATTTTTATGTTGTGTCCAATATCATTACTTTTGTATATCTTTCTAACATTTATTAGTTTCATCGCTTCAAGTCAAATTGATGATTTGTCATTATCATGATCTTTTAGATGTTCATTTTCATCGATCCAAATCAAACTGAATATTTTTATTAGCTCTTATCAATCTTCATCCCATCAAGCTCAAAGTCGATATGGTCAGTTCTTGTCCAATCATGTTTAGAATCAATGCACAAATCAATGTTTAATAAAGACCAAATTAAACATATGCTGGAAAAAATTAAGCGAGGAAAAGCTAAAGAACTAAGGAAGAATAAGATTATAAATGATCTATATCTTAGTAATGCTACTTTGAAAAGAGGATTGCAAGGATTCAAGGGTAATAACTAGATCAAAGGTATGGTATTGCATTTGGATGCCTCTTCTATGCCAATTGAGGTAAAAGTTGATAAAGTATTGAAAGAATAAATTGATAAGATTATGGAAGAGAAGCTTGTGCAATAATTTCCCAAGCATGTATTGAATACTTTAGAAATAGTGTTAACATACAGAGTTGATTTGGTGATTATTAAATGTGATGATGTGTATAAAGTGTACCATACTTTGATAGAAATGTTGGAAATATTTTCTAAACATAAGCTCTAGTTACATGATCTCTCCAGAAGGTAGAATCCATCTCATTTTGATTTGATTAGAATTTTTGAAGTGACTCAAAGGGATCTAGATGAACCTGTCAAGATTAAGGAAACAAAGGAGATAATTGATATTATCACAAAAGAGATAAGTTATAATGATCAAGAAGAAGGGATAATAGTAGAAAAAATTTCTTCTTTTCATACTATCAAACATTGGACAATCCAGAGTTCATTGATAAAGAGGGCCGCTTGAAGAGTTTTGGAGAATAGAAGTCAAAGTACAAGGATGTGGTCTCAAAAATTCTTTCCCATTTTAAAGAAGATAGAGATTTTAATGTTTCGAAGTTTAATATATCTCTTGACATGATAATTATGTTAGAGAATAGGTTTTCAAAGTGTGTGGTTGAAGAAAGAGTGATCATAGGGAAAAGATAGAAGGGTCATTTACTAAATATGTCAGATGGTATGCATTATCAGTGGCCAAATCATGCACACATTGCATAATGGGTACAAGAGCACTTGAAGCCAGTCAAGATGCCTTCCCAAAAGAAGAAGTAGGTACTGGAGGAAGAGGAGCAGATTGGTGAATGGATCACATCGAGTCTTGGGATAATTTTCTTTCTTGTTTAGGAAAAATGTTTTCAAAATACTTTTTAATTATCTTTTTGATGTATTAGTTTTTAATGTTTTAGTTTAGTTTAGGTTATTTATTTATGAAAAGGCACTATTGTAAACAGTATGAAACTTTTCATTTCTCCTCATTTTCTATAAAGGAGAAACCATAACCATATTTTGAAAGAAAGATATAGAATGATATCATATCAAGTAGAATAGATGAACAAGAACTCATATATATTGTACTCCATTTTTTGAATCAATACAAAGATCCACTTTCCTTTTCTCAAATTTTTGTATGAAGTTCTTTTCTTGTTGAATTGGTCCATTGTGATTATTGATTGTAAGAATCAATTGTTATCTTTAAAACTTGTACAGAGAGGTTATTTATCCTTCACATTAATTTGAATATCAAGAAGCATTCGTGAAGTGTTGTCTTTATTTTTCTTGTCTGATTGGGTTTCTGAAAGAGAAATTAAAATCAATTAGACCGGTTGATGTGTTGTATACTTAATCATTTTTCATTGATAAGATTGGATGGTTGATGGTTTATCTAAAGGATAAAATACTGTCTCATAGAGTTGTACATGAGGATTAGATAAGGGATGACTCTATGCCCAATAAGGATAAGGGACTAGTCTTAATTTTTTTTTAAGACATTGAACTTTTTAATAATATCAATTTTACATCCATTTGAAGCAAATAGGAGAAGTATAGAGTATAAAAGGTAGAAGCATAGATTTAATTAAATCGGATAAAGTGTAGAAATAAATCTTTTGTAGAAGAGAAGATAGAATAATAAGTAATCTAGTGATCTATAAGCCATTCTCTCATTACAAGTACATTCTCTCTGAGCCTCAACTTGGATCTATTACACATCAATTAATTGTTCATTTTCATTAGCAATGTAATATATTTAGATGATCTTTAAAAAGATCATTGAATGTAAAGATGATAATAGGAAGATAAAAAAAATGAGTATAATTTTTTTGTAAAACCTAAACCACAAGGTTTGTCACTCTAATGCTACAACCCAGTCAAGTTAACCCATAACACCTATTGAAAAAGTGAAAACATGTCTTTCTTTCAAATTAATACAAGAACATATACACCTTTTGAAACCACACATGCATGTTATGAAAGTGTATGTTAATGATACTTAATATAGCACAAGTTCACATGATAAGATAACCGATGGAACTATATTGGAGGATAAACCCACCTATGGGATTAATTCATGATGCACTTTTTAATGTTGTCAATTCACGATATTACAACTATTGTAGCTCTCCTAGAAATTTTATTCCAAAAAAATTAGTGTTTCCTCATGTTGACACCGCACAATGACATGTGAATGGGTCCAATGTTTAATTTTTTCAATTTGTGTGTGTATGGATTGAAACTTGACATGGTTAGCCTAGATGCATGCATTGATGATATGGGAGGGTTTCAAGACTCAAACATGAGGTAATGCTATATACAGGCATCTTGTCCTTCCTAATGATACTTGAGTTGCCTTATTCTTCATCTCTTTCATATATTGTTCTTAGCATTCCTTTGGTTAATAGTTTTGAAAGACGAGGCTCTTCGAGCCTCACCCTGGATTGATTACACATCATTTAATTGTGCATTTTCATTAGCAATGTAATATATTTAGACGGTCTTTAAAAATATCATTGAATGTAAAGATGATAATAGGAAGCTAACAAAATGAGTATATTTTTTTTATGGAACCTAAACCACAAGGTTTGTTACTCTAATGCTACAACTGAGTCAAATTATCCCCTAACACCCATTTGAAAAGTGAAAACATGCCTTTCTTACAAATTAACACAAGAACGTATAGACCTTTTGGAACCACACATGCATGTTATGAAAGTGTATGGTAATCCTACTTAATATAGCACAAATTCACATGATAAGATAATTACTCTACAACTATTTATGATTAGATATTATTTTATCATATCATTGGTTTTTTCATCATATCTCTTAACACATTCCATGACAAGAAAATGAGTCATTTGGATTTTGAATTAAACTTTATATTTTAAATTTTGGCATAAATATATAACTATAACTATTTATGAATTAAAATTTAAACTTTAATTTTTGAATTAAAATATTTCTGAATTAAACCTTATCTTTTGAATTCTACTTTTTATCTTTTTAATTTTGGCCACGCACGCACAGGAGCATGACATATCACACTTACTGAGAATGACATAGCATACTCATGAACTGAGACCCTAACAGGAGATTTGCATTGAGAACCATTGCATCTAGCCACTGAGTGGAGAGTTTCTAGACTTCACTGGACAAGTACTATGACACCTTTGAGTCAAGGAGGAAGACTAGGAACAATCTAGAAGGAGGAAAGCTAGAGAGAGAGGTGAGGGTATTCAAAAAGATAAAATTGACCAAGGGACAATGACTACAAGTGATCTTTCCCCCACATTTATAAATCTTGTTGCAAGTACATTAATTTCGACTTTGTTTATTCCCATCAAGGTATTGCATGCTATATTTTGGTTCCCATCAAGGTGTTGCATACTTTGGCTTGACATATTTTTTGTACTATAAGATTGAAAGAAATTTCCATCACATTAAAATGTATGAAATTCAATAGGGTTCAATTTTTTTTATTAAAGATAGTTCATAATATATTTACAACATATTGTCTTTATCTTAACACACTAACCATAAGAAACTATAAACCATTAACAAACTTAAAATACATCCCATGATCCAACAATATTGTTTCTCACTTCATCTCTGTCAGTCTCATGATGTAATAGAAACTTGTAACATGATGTGTTTGAATGTGAGTTCAAGATTAAACTCATTAAGAACCCTCCTTGATCCATGAAATGCATCCTCATTCATGTTGGACCATAAAAACCATAAAACCTCACAACAAAGAACATACCACAATGTATTCGGATAATCATCAAAGAAATCTATGAAACCAACAAGAACTCCAAACCAAGAAAGGTTAGGTCTAGTGATCATCTAACAGGGGATCTCACAAACAAAGACCACATATGAGAAGAAAAAGGACATTTAAAGAAAACATGTGAGATAGACTCAGAAGCAAAACATACTAAATGCACAAGGGGGGGCATTCACCAATAGGGTTCAAATTTCTAAACTTGGATGAAATAAATTTACATATTGAGGTTGATAAATGATCAAAGGGACTAAAAAAATACATGATCCATGAGTGTAATGAAAAATGCCTAGTTCTTGTCCATAAGAGAACCAATGTTGACCTATTTAGGACCATTGCAGGTTGTAATCACCTAAAATGTGTCTAGTAGAACCCAAGCTCCTAATTTGATCAAATTGCCTTAAAAAAAATTCTAAATCTCAAAGGAATAATTTACTAGACATTATTATATTTAAGAAACTTGAATATCCCCCTTGCATAATAATTTTTAATATTAAAACTTGAGAAAATTATTTAATCGTCAAAACTTCCTTTTAATATAAATTCCTAGCACTTTTATTAAAAAGAATACTTTGTACAAACTTAATCTTGATTAATTTTCAATTAAAAGGGGATTTTCTTTTTTTTCTTATTCTCCCATCAAGCTTGGAAAATCAAAATTCTTGAATCCTCTGACATGGATTGATCTCCCTCACCACTCATCTCTACCTAACATCTTTTGCCTCTTAATCTCCACTCTTCATTCTTGAGGAAATTTATTTAAAATGAAACTCTTCCTTGCCTCAAGGGTTCCATCTTGATCCTTGGTTAAGTCCACTTCTTTTGCATCTTGAGACCACTACTCTTGCATTCTAGTCTTAATCTTGATCATCTTGGTAATTTACATTATTGTATTCTTCCATTATAGAGTAATATTGATGTTTTGAGTTCCTAGTTCTTAGTTGCTTTCATGATATGCTCGTAGTTCTCTTACATTGTTAGTTTAGCTCATTTTTTAATATAATCTTGCATTATTAATCTAGCTTGCTTTCATTCTAGCAATATTAATCTTGCATCCTAGTCTCATTCTATCTTTTCATTGCATTTGAATCTTCCATTTTGGAGTATTCAAGTCACTAATCCTTCATGCCAATTTGATGAGCATTACAAAAGGATTAAACTCACTTCAATTAGGAAGAAATAAGCCACTTTTTAGGGTTTAGTTGATTCATTTGATATGAATCCTAGTAGCTAAATTTTTCAGTTAATGGTTTATTGATTTTTGGTTACATTCCAATTGAATACCAATTTTTAGCCACACATTTTGGTGCCCACCATGGGGTCTGAATCAGCTTTTGGTCCCATTTCTTGTAGGTTATTTTTATTCATTTTTTGAAGCTGAAAAATATTGCATCTAACAATAAAAATTATCATATGACATCATATTTTATCACATGCAATGGCAAGATTTATCATACAATAATATGGCATAAGGTATTTTATCACATGCAGTGTTGGGTTTTATCATACAATAAAATAACTTTGGCTTTCATGCATGGCTCTTTGAGTTCCACCGTACGATAATATAGTATTGAATGTGTTTCATCATATCAAAAACAATGAGCACTTTTGAGGGTCTGGTTAATGGAATTTTCATATATTTATACTTGTTCTAGCTTTCTCTTGGCCATAAACTTCTATTTTACAGGGAATAACTAGTTTTTGTAGGGTATTTGAGAGAGAATTATCTTGTCAAAGTCATCTACATTGCCTTATTTTGAGACTACTAATTCTTTGTGGTTGTAGGATGCTTGCCAAGGAAATATTTTGAAACAACTAAAGCTATTTTCCTTGCAGATTTCCTTGGAGATACAAATAAACGTTATGCTTTCATGAATTTGATTTTCTAGGCATCTAGCTTAACCAAGGAGGCTTCTTTTCTTGTGATTATTTTTGTAGTAGGATAATATTCTCTTCTCCTCCTAGAGGTTGAATCATAAATCTTGACCTACTTAGTTTGTCACTTGCAAAGAGTCTTTGGTGAATGAATATGTGCTTGTTGTACTTGGTACAAGCTATGGAGTAGGAGAGTATGCTCTTTCCCTTATGGAAAATTAGAAATCTAGACCTTGATTAGCCTATCTACTTTTATTTTTACCTTTAGAGGGTCTATCATTGAGGTTAAAATCTCACGAGAATGACCCAAGTTGGACAAAGTAAAGCCAACTCATCCAACCCACTATAAAATTTATGCATTGTTGGCCAAAGACCACAAGGACAAATATTAACTATGTTGGATCATTCATTTGAATAGAATAACACATGTGAAATTAATGTGTAAGGATGAGAAGTCTCAATCTTGCTTGTAAGACTACCTTACTTGAAGCGCTTGCAAGGCTATAATCCTCAATTCCTCTAAGAGGAACTATAAGGGATTGTTATGAACGAAGATCCTTAATAGACACTCTTGGTTAGAAGATACATAGCTTACCTCTAAAAGTATCATAATCTTTGTGCAAGGATTGATCCAAGTGGACTTACCCGGATCACCTCAAGACTACTCACCATATGTATTCCCTTGGATGCTATCCTCAGAAAATCCAACATCACTTTGTGTGAGGTGAAGGAATACCAAGTTTTGGGGAAATATTTCTATACTAGCCTTGACCTTAGGTAGTTTTTCTTGTTGTGTCTTCAGATGTTTTGAGACCTATGGAAATCATTATGGAGCTACACTTGATGCTTTTGATATGTTGCAACACCCTCTTAGACCTCACAAGTGCTTTTACCCCCAAAGTTTTTTTTTTCCTTCGGTGGATTGTTTTAAAACTTTTATTTGAATCACTCTATTGCCTACTTGAAAAAATTCAAACTTGATTTAGGGACACATGGAATTATTACAAAATCTAAAACTCAAATAGTCCAGATTGGTCAGATTCCTTGAAAATAGTGGAAATTTTTCATTTCCTTCATTCTTTCATTTTATTTAGCATTGTGTCATATGATATGAATGCTTTATCACACCTAGAACTGAGTCCTATCATACGATAAGATTAGATTTCACCATATTATTACATGTTTTTTAGAGTTTCGATACACCCAGTTTATGAGTTTATCATGCGATCCCGTGTCTGACTAGTTATCAAACCTACATTTGGGTTGGCTCTTAGATTAGTTTTCCAAGTGTCCTTTTGGAATTTCTATCATCTTGATCAACATTTATCCATCTAAAACTAGTATTCCAAACTAATTGATAGGTTTTTCTATTAATTTGGGCTCTCTTCGCTCTTGTTTTAAGATCTTGAGAGTGCTCTAGCTCTTGTCTCAGAACATCTAGTCTCATTTTAAATCAAACCTTGCTTGAATTTTTTTCAAGTGCCACTCAACAAGCATTCAGGCCTCATTCTCGATACCTTGTACTTAGTTTTCTTGGCTACATCAACTTGGTCACAAGTTTCACCTAGTAGGCATTTAGGCCTCATTCTCGATACCTTGCACCTTGTTTCAACTACTGCATTACCAATTACTTACTCTTGAGATAGATATATCATTACCTAGATCTTCTCACACGAGCTTGGTAACCTCATTACTATTGATTTTTTAATCTCATATTCCATGTGAGTTAGATCTTGTAGCCATTCCTACAAGGCTATAGCTAATTCAAAAGGAAAATCTATTTATGATACCCATGGACCATCCTCTTGTGAAGAACCTTTGCATCAAATTCATGTTTACCAATCAATACCTTACTTGTGCTAAGAATTATGATCAAATCAACATGTCAACCTATAATTGGGATACTCACAAAAGGAATGATTATGACTCCTCTAAGGATGAAGAACCCACACAGGAAGAAATTTGAAAGTGTCAAGAGGACAAGAATTTTCATAAAGTGATGCAAGCCATCATGAGTCAAGATAAGGACCACTATTTCATGCACCTCACCTCTATGGGTGTGAATCTCCCCTGGAATTTGATGTGGATGGATTACTACAAAAAGAGGAAGAATCTCCTCTCATAGCTCTTAGAAAACAACTTCAGGATTTGCGTTGTGAGATTTCACAACTCAAAAAGGATAAGGATCATCCCTCCAAAAAATATTCACTCAAAATGATCTTTCCTTTCCCATTTGATAGAAATCTCCACATGTTGCCTTTCCCATCCAAGGTGGAGATCCCTAAGTATAACAAGTACGATGACAATAAAGATCTGCAAGACCATGTGTGAAAATTGTGTGCCCTTAGCAAGGAGTTTATGTTATGAGAATCTTTACTCACAGTCTCAGAGGCCAAGCTATAAGTTGGTTCACCTTTCTTTCCCCTAGCATTAAGACCTTTGATGAACTAGTTCAAAAGTTTATCCAACAATACTCTTACAATATCTCTCACATTTTTTCCATGCTCAAATTGTGTAATACAAAGAAACATGCAGGAGAATCTTTCATTACATTCCTTCAACGATGGCAAAGAATGTTTTCTAGATATCTGTGACAAATCCCCAAGACTGAGAAGATTGGTATATTTATAAACACATTGGTCCTAGAAATGAACTATGCACTACAAATGCAAACACATGCTTCATTTGACAAACTGGTCAAAATGTCTATTGGCATAGAAGCTGTCCTCATGCAGAAAGGAGAAATCACCTTGCAACATAAAGAGCACAAATCTTCTTCCAATAATTACCATAACAAGAACAAGCATAAGTTCTAGACCAAAACCAAGGATATCATCAATGACAAAATTTTGGGAATGACCTCAACCTCTACCTCTAGAAAACCAAAGGAGCCATCTTTCAACCTCTCCACTAGCATTCAAGAAGAAAAATATAACAAGAGCACTTAACTAAACTTTAAACTAGAGGGTAGCAGAGACAATAAATGGATCCCTGGGCCTAAGTGAGAGTTCACTCCTCTTGGATAATCTCTATAAAAGGCCTTGAGGACACTCCTAACTAAAAAATTCATTGCATTTCTGGACAATTAAAATCCTCACAACCCTGAGATAAAGCCTAAGTGGTGGAATGCTAACCACTATTGGGACTACCATCATAATAAGGGCCACAAGACCAATGATTGCATGAAGCTTAAATCTTAATCTAGGATATGATCGATAATAAGACAATTGTGGTTGATTACTCATAGGTGAATACTAATCATAAGGCCTTAAAGAGCCTTTTCCTAAATATGAAAAAGGGGAATCATCTAAGGAAAAATATAACAAGGTAGGTTACACCTAATTTGACAATGACAATATGATCCACATGTTTGAGACTTCTAATCATACCATTAACATCATCAAGATCAAGAGAGAGACTTAGGTTGAGCCTTCTAATGCAGTCACTCACTCTCAAGATAAGGTGGCTTTGCAAGGAGTAGGATCTTCTTCCTCTTATAAAAATGAAACAACCCAAGGATCCAAAACCACTACCTCATTTGTAGCACATAACTATAATCTATTTGATCAACTTCAATGCATGTTGACTCAGATATCTATCCTTGAACTAATTAAAATCTCTCATGCACATTGGGAGATTCTAGATCAATCCCTCTTAGAAACTAATGTTCCTAAGGACCTAGACATCGACCCCTTCCAGTCCATGGTTGGTCATCTTTCTTGCACACATTATCTAACATTTTCCAAACAAGATGATAAATATGTTAGTCACCCTCACAACCAACCTCTACATATTGAAGTCATCACACATAACCACAAGGTGAGACATGTTTTGATATATGGAGGTATAGGTTTGAATATCTTCACATTCAACTTCGTGAAAGCCCTTAATTTATCAAAGCATGTTATTGATCCTAGATGAAAAATCACAATCAAGGCATATGATGAAGAGGAACATTCTTCTAAAGGCATAGTGGTCTTGCCCATCTGAGTTGGTCTTGTACAGCCAAATGTTATTTTTAAAGTCTTGGACCTCCCACTCACATACAACATACTTCTTGGTCACCCATGGGTTCACAAAATTCAGGTACTACCTTCAACATATCATCAATGCATTAAATTCCCTCACAATGGAATGGAGGTTAAAATTCCTATAGATTAAGCTTACAATTTCAATAATATGAAACAAGATGAAAGCATGGTTCCACATAATAAGGAATCCCTAAGGAACCAAGAAATTGAGATCTATAAACAAACAATATTGGATGTCTTTTAGAAGAAGCTAAGAATAAAAGAAAATGGAATGGGGAAATACAAGATGGATGCTTCATGCTCAATGATTAACCTACCTATCTCACCTAGATCCTATTAGAAACCTTCTTCATAATTTCAACCTATTAGCACCTTTACTCTAAAAATTCATAAAGGAATAGGCATGGTCAAAGAAAAAGTCCATATTGAATAAGAAAATAAGGAGAAAGTTGTTTTACAATGGCTATACAAAGGAAAAGAAGATGAATAAGAAATAAAATATGATGAGATTTATCCTGAGAAGTATGGCGTAGGCTACCAAATCATGAATAAAATGGGATATGATGGAAAATTTCCTCTTTTAAATGGAAAAGGCCTTCGTGAACCCCTACACGTTGAATTTCATAACCCGCAAGACAAAACTAGGGTGTGGTATCATGAACAAAGGTTTGCACCATCATCTGTAAGTGGTCCTTTGTTTGATAAAATTGGAGATTCTAATGATTAAGATGAAGAAGCCATCCCCAAGACTTATGAAAGGTTGTTACATATTCCTAAAGATCAAGAGGTTGTACCTGAGAGGAAACTTATTCAACATGAGGAAAATACATCACCAGAAGCTAAAATGAACAAAGAATATCCTACAAAGGAAATAAACCCTAAATAGGGGAAACTTGTAAGCATCACAAAAATTCTTGATTTACCTTGATTCATTGAATCATCTAGAGAATCAAGACAACCCAGGTTACCATGCTTGCCTATACTAAATTATGGGGACTACTCCCAATCTTTGAATACCTATACATCCAAACAAGCAACTGATACTCAAGACAACTGATCTGACATGTCGAATATCAATCTAGATGAAATCAAGAGGCACATTGTAAATCAAGAGAGTCATATTGAAGATCCTATAACCATATCTCAATACTTGGGATGATCTGTCAGTAGTCAAACTGATTCCCATGAGTACGAAGGGGACCAACTATCTGATGCTACAATTAACATGGAGGTGGATGTAATCTACAAATATGCTCCTATTTCCACTTTTGAGGCTAGAGAAATTTCTAACATGAAGAATAATTTATAGTTTAATCGATAACATCCAACTATTGAACCCATTGTGGTGCCTCCTATTCAATCTTATATCTCTAAAGAAGAAGAATATCCTCCCAATATTCATCCTATGGTTCTTCCTCCTTAAAATCCCAGCTGGAACTTTGGTTCACGATCTATGATTATGATGGTTCCTTTACAAAGATTCCTACATAAAAGAGAAGAAGTGGAATGGGATCTTGATTGTCATTTTGGGCCTAGATGGGTAGGTTTACATAATACCTCTTGTAACTTCTCTAGCAATAATTCAACAATTTGCACTCAAGAAAAATCTATATAGGATAAATTCCTTGATTTATCCTTGGAAACTATGAACAATGATGGCGATACCAAAGTCTTTTCTCTTGAGCCTATATGATCCCTACCTCTTTTCTACCCAGAGTTGATTGAATGGAATACCTCTAAGCCCATAAACCTATTATCCTTTCCCAATGATCAGACCCTGTCTTGTTACCTTAATGTCATTGAACCTCTTCCCTCTTCCACCAATGCAATGAGTAGTAGCATGTTAGAGGAAGATATCAATTATCTTAGTCACAAAAGAAAAAATAAAAAAATAAGAGTTTCGATGGTGAAAACCACTATGTGGCAGCATTAGATCCAAAATTAGTAAAAATATAAGATGTATCCAAAGGTGAAAACCTATCTGAGGAAGCTATGGATGAGATACTTGATATCCTCACTGAACATTTTCAAGAATGATTATCAATTCTTATAGAGCCTACACAACATTTGAACTTCGGTACAGTTGAAAATCCACAAATCATACATCTTGAAAAATCATTGTCAAAAGATGAGAAGCAACAATTCATCTAGTTATTAACAACAAAGAAGATCAATTTTGCATGTTCCTATTCTGATATGTTGGGATTGGATACAAATATTATAATGCACCATTTATCTATTGCACCAGGTATAAAACTAGTGAAACAAAGAATGATAAAATGCATCCTCGTATCGCCCTACTGGTTAAGGAAGATCTCAAAAATCTTCTCAAGGCTACATTTATATGAGCAATAGACTATTCTGACTAAATCTCCAATATTGTACCTATCTCAAAGGTTGATAAATCAATACGCATATGTACACATTTAAAAGATCTGAACAAAGCTTTTCCTAAAGATGACTTCCCACTACCAAACATAGACATGATTGTGGATCTCACTGCTAGTTACTAAATGTATTCTCTAATAGATGTATTCTTTGGATATATTCAAATCTGCATTGCACCTATAGATCAGGAATATAAAGCATTTACTTGTGCATGTAGAACTTTCTATTGGAATGTTATGCCTTTATCCTGAAAAATGCTAGTGAGACATATCAATGAGCTATGAAAATCATCTTCTATGATATGATGCACAAGAATATGGAAGAATATGTAGATGACACATTGGCTAAATCTACTACTACATATATGCACCTCACTGATTTGGATAGGATCTCCACACAAATGCAACTATTCAAGTTAAGGCTCAATCCAAAGAAGTGCACTTTCAGGGTCACCTCTGGAAAATTTCTTGGATACATTATCTGGGGACATGGAATTGAGGTAGAATCATCTAAGGTCAAGGAAATAATGGAGATACAACCCCCACATAATATTAGTCAAATGAGGATGTTGCAAGGAAAGTTACAATCAATAAGGAGATTTATCTCGCAACTAGCTGACAAGGCATAAACCTTCACTAAAACTCTGCATAAGGGTGTGACATTCAAATGGAATGAAGATTGTCAGAATCATTTTCAACATATCAAAGAGTACCTGGCCAATCCTCTAGTTCTCATGGCTCCTATTTTAGGGAAACCTTTATTTCTCTAAATATCATCTAATACTTCTTCTTTGGGAGCATTACTCACATAGCATGATGATCAAGGATGCCAGAGAGCAATCTATTACATCAAAAGAACACTAGTATCTTATGAGCTAAACTACATAGTAATTGAGAAGTCTTGTCTGGCAGTAGTATTTTCTTCTCAAAATTTAAGACACTAGATGTTGGCTTATTTTATGCATATGATTGAAGAAATTGATCCTCTCAAGTACTTACTAAGAAAGGCTACATTAACTAGATAGTTGGCTAAATGGGTTATGATCCTCAATGAGTTTGATATCTTGTACATTGATTGAAAGGAAATCAAAGGGAAAGTGTTGGAAGATCAACTAGTAGAGGCACCATTGTAAGACACGTAGACTCTTGTGGCCAATTTTCTTGATGAATCCATTCTACACTTAATGCAAAATCCCTAGAAAATGTACATTGAGGGTTCATTCACGCAACAAGATGCATTCTCTCAAGTTTTGTTCATTTCTCCTCAAGGATACAAAATTCCCAAGGCTTATAAAATGATATTCTCATGCACTAACAATGTGGTAGAATATGAAGGGTTGGCTAACGAACTCAAATTGGCCATCGAATGGATGATTGAAGAGCTTCATGTCTATGGTGACTCTCATCTTGTGATCAATCAAGTCATTAATGAATATCAAACTAAAGATGAGAAGCTCTTTCCATACAAGTTCTTAGTTGATGATCTAAAGAAATACTTCATGTTTATCAAATTTCAATAGCTACCACATGAAGAGAACAAAGAAAGAGATATTATGGCTACTTTAGCCTCAATGCTACAATTGGAAGAGCACCAATTTTTCTATGACTTCCTAGTGGAATAACTCCCCTTCCCTTCTTATGACATACCTAAATCTTAGATTGTATGCACCATCATGTGTTCTGATACTTTCTACTATAGCCAAAGCTATGCTTATCTCAAAGACCATGCCATCCCTAACTCTCTCTCCTACAATGAAAAATGGAATCTCATCCAAAATACCTCCAAGTATCTCATCATCATGAATGACTTATTTAGGAGAAGTCCTGACGGTGCACTTCTTAGGTGTTTAGAGTATGAAGAATCTGAGAGAGCGCTTAGTGAAGTTCATGAGGGTATTTTTGGATCACACTCGAATGATATGTCCTTGGAAAAGAATATCCTTAGAGAAGGATACAACTAGCCTACCATGGAAAAGGATGTTATTTGATTTTCTAAAACCTGTCAAAAATAAAAATTCCATAGAAACTTGATTCACACTCTTGCTTAGGATCTATTACCTTTCATTACTCATTGGCCATTTCAGCAATGGGCTTTTGATCTTGTGGGTTAGATATACCCTTCATCCTCAAATGGACACAAGATCATTATTATAGAAACTAAATACTTTACAAAATGGGTTGAATTTATCCCTCTTATCAAGTCGATAAGAAAGTAGGTGGCCATATTCATTCTCAACTACATAATATGTAGGTACGAGATCCCCTCTTCAATTATCATAGACAATGGAGGATAGTTTAAGAACAATGACATTGATGAAATATGTGCTAAGTTCTACATCACACATCATTCCTCCTCTATATAATATCCTTAGGGGAATGGATAGGTGGAAGCTTCTAACAAAATAATCCTTAAGATCCTACACAAAATAGTTAGCAAATCAGGAAGGGATTGGCATTTATAGTTGAATCTAGTCTTATGGTATTACCAAACAAGCATCAAAACACCTACAGAGGCTACACCATTTTCATTGGTTTATCATTTTGAAGTCATCTCACCAATAGAAGTCAAAATAAATTCACTTAGGGTATCACTATATGGACTTATTATAGATGAAGATTTCTGAATTTGTTGACTTCAACAGCTGGTATTACTTGATTAGCACACAAAAGCAACATTTGACCATCTGAGGGTCTATCAAAAGTGAATGTCTAAAGGCTACAACAAAAGGGTTTTTCATCATGAATTCCAGGTCAGTGATCTCATTCTAAAAGAGAACTCAAAAAAGAAATCACATAGATAAAAAACAAAAAATATGAACCCAACTAGATAGGTTCTTTTTTCATTATTTTTGTATTCATTTCTAAATCTTATCAACTGGCTACTCTAGAAGGTGATATTTTCGAGGATCCTAGCAATGCTCTCCATCTGAATAGATTCTACAGCTAGACATTTTTCATCTTGTATAGCAACCTATGATCCTAAAAAAAACCTAAAAAGAATATAAAGTCCTAAAAAAATGATCATCCTAGTGCAAACTTGGAAACAGGTGCCTGGATGTATTAATAAAAATATCAAAAATACAAAAAAAAGAAAAAGAAATTAAAAAGAACAGAAAAATTGAAAAGAGAAAAATGTGTCTTGGTGAAGACTTGGAAATAGGTGCCTTGGTAGTAAAAATAAATACTTCCAAGTGGTGAAAACCTAGCAAATAGGCATCACTTGTAATCAACACTCCATCTATCAATGCATAGCTAAACTCTTGTGCTTTCATCAGCCTAATTTGCTTCCATCTCTCTCTTCATGTCTCACTTGTGTCGTCATGGACTAGAGTTAGTCTTAGTTTTTTCCTCAATTCTCATCTATTGCATTGGGGAAATTGTACACTATTTATCTGATATGTCAGTACTTTATCACTTGGTTAAACTCTTGATCTTAACCCAAGTCATTATATTAGTCATTCCCAAAAGGAAAATTTTCCACTAACACTACTCAATGTTTCTCAACACCCCAATCCTATAGTTTTTCTTAACACTACCAATCTGGACATCATTGTGTTTCTCAACACATATCAGATCCTGCACTCTCTACTACACACACATACTTTGACACAAGCACAAAGGTGTTCCTTAACACCCAGCACAAACATGAAACTAAGAAAACTAAAAATTACTGAGATATGTTGAACTATTTTCTTGTGTGATGTTTGTTATCATTTAATTTCACTTGTTATGTCTTCTAAGGTTTCTTGATGATGCCTACCTTACTAGAGGCTCACAACTGGGGGCATATCACATTATCTTTGATTTATTCTTGTAGTGTGGTTTTAATGATCCTAAGCTATCTAAAAAACTAGGTGTATATGGTAAGAGCCTCCATCGCGATTGGAATGTCCCATGTATACATTGACCCTCTTTATTTGGACACTGAGGTGAGGTTTGAATTATCTCCTTATCTACTTCTTGTGTGTGGCATGTAAGACAACACCCATGGTTATCTTTGCAGTTTGTTCCTTGCTATAGTTGGAATCTTACAACAATAAATTGAAAATTGTGTTCAGGTCATCTCGGTGCTTATGCCCCGATGCTTACATGTTTTTCCTACATCTTGTATGATAAGATCATATTCATATCTTCATGGTCACTCTAGCACTAGTGAAGGTTTTACTAACCTTTGATGTCCCTTAACACTCAAATAATGATAAATAAATAGCTACAAGATCAGTGACTTGACTCGTGTCTTAGGATACATTTAGTTATGCATTTTTGCTTCTCTTGAGCCATCATTCCTCTCTATTCACCGAAGTGATCAACTACAACATCTCATTGACATTTGACTAATACCTGCAAGGTTAGTATCATCATAAAAGGGGTCTATAGTGCTAATTTTTCATTATCATGATTAAGCATGGACTAGAACAATATAATACAATCAATACTTATCATCATGAACTGTTACAAGTAGTGGTTGTTGTTGCACTAAATGATGGACCTTTTAATTCTTGATACAACCACTAGACTTATAGAAGACACAGGAGGTGGTTAATCTATGTCACAAATCTCAAGGGGAGTACTGACCATTATGCCAATAATCTCCCCCTTAGTATTACCCAAGGGGATTCGAACCTATGACCAAGCTCTGATACCACTTGTTACAAGTAGTGGTTGTCATTGCACCAAAAGATGGACTTGTTAATGCCTGATACAACCACTAGACTTATCGAAGACACAAGAGGAGGTTAAGCCATGTTACAAATTTTGAGGGGAGCACTAACCATTATGCCAACATGAACATGATATCAAAGTAGAAAGTAGAAGTACTATTCACATCAACACTATGAAGGATCAATGATAACAAGCATGAAGTTAGAGCATATGAATCAACACCATAAACATAGCATGAGATATATTAAAAAAGGACATAAAGAGAATCATCAATTAATAGAAACATACATAAGCATGTATATTGAAATTAAAACACATATAAGCATCAGAGACAATAATGATAACTCAAAAATCCTCGATGTAGATATAAAAATCAGTACATCAAAATCAATGAGAAGGGGATAAGATAAGAAGGGGAAACTTAAGACTAACTCCCTCCCTCTACCTGATCTCAAGGTGAAGGATGAGGGGCATCTAATCTTTTCAATGTCGATTCTAGTACAGCTCCCTCTGACTGGGCAAGAAACTAGGTGTATGATGGCACCCTGGTAGTGGCTAGTATTACTACAATATATAAAACATACTAATAAGAGGTCCTCAATTCTTGGTAGTTGGTTTTCTAATGGATCACATTGTGTGCACTCTACATCTCATGGATCTGATGGTCTATATCATGTACCTTCCTATTCATGTCTGCCAGCTAAGACTCCAATACCACCTCTCGTATCCTAGATTGTGTCATCTCTATCGATAGTTGGTGAATAGTGGTAAATATGTGTATTGTATCTTTACCCTACTATTCAATATATTGTTGTATCTATGTGAGGGGAATATAGGATCTATCTGTTAGAGTAAAGAATTAATTTAATTACATTGATTAAATTAATTTTACTACTTCTTAAGATTTCCCTTTATGCACTTGCATTAGTCATTTAATAATTAAATTTAATTATTAAATGCCTATTTACCTATTAGGATTTCCCTTTAAGTTTTTTGATCTCATTCTAGAAGGATTGATCCATTGTATATTTTTTTTCATTTTTCTTTTGGCTAATAATAAACTTTCATATTGTCAGAGAAAAACACTTGTTTGTTTCCTACAGATTTCTTCCTTGTGAAAAGTTTTTGCATGCAGGTTTCTTGAGCTTAATAGATTTTTTTTCATCAAATCTTTCATGATATCAGATCTGGATTTGTTGTAGCTTGTTCATGTTTGAAGAAAAAAAGGAGCAAGGGTTTGAAAGAAGAAATTTGGGATTTTTTGGCTAATTTGAGAGGTTTTGGTTATAGTTTTCAGATCTGGTATTCTTTGTAGGATGTTATTTTTGGGTGTCATTCCCAGTGTCATTTATAGTGGTGTCCTTCTCAGTGTCATTTACCAAATATGCACCTTATTCCTCTAAACATCATGCATGAGCTGACATTTGTGTTGGAAGATTTGAAAAAGGCAGAACTTCAAACCCTCGTGGGCACCATACTTTGAATTGCAAGCCTTTTTACTTGTGATTCTATCAAGATTTATGGATATTTTCATCAAAATATTTCAAAGGTACACATGATATTCATTTGAAGATTTTTTTCTCTCTCATTGTAAGCAATATTTTCTAGCTTCTAGGGTTTGATTTATTAAATTGTGGGGGGTGTTTTATTTCTTGTTTTTTGTAATTTACTTCAGTAAACTTGAAATTATATCAAAACAAAACCCCTTCTAGAAAATGGCCAAGACCTCTTCTTGTCTTGAAATTCTGACCCCTCATAACTATCACACATAGAAATCCTTGATGACATGGCTTCTTTGGTCAAAAGGGTTGGGGTCTTATTTAGACACAGTGTAGCCAGTTTTATAGAGGCCCTTCAAGGTCATGTAGCATAGGAACAAGATGGATGAGACAATGGGGTTGATTTCTTTACATGTATCAAATAGTCTATAGTTTCATCTTGATGGGTGCAATACCCCTCTAGCTATGTGGACAAGGCTTATAACCTTGTTTGGTACAGTGAATGAGTTCAATGCACTTTAGATTGAGGCAGAGCTTACCTCTCTTATACCAGATCATTTTCCATCCATTGAGGACTTCTTGATGAAGTTCAAGCAATAGAGGTCTTTATTATAGGGATGTGGAAAGACTAAGACTGACACAGAGTGTATCTACCTGATTCTATCAAAGCTTCAGGGAAACTTTCAGATTTTCTCCTCCACCCTCCACTCTACCATGGATGCATTGGGTCAGAGATTCTAGATGCCCACTTTTGAGGTGTTTTGTGATTAGTTGACTAGAGATTAGGCCAAGCTCACACAATTGGATTCTTTATCTGGAACTAAGAACCAAGCTTTGGTTGCTCAGACTTCTAAGGGGACACATAAGTAGAAGTCGAAGCCCAAAATAGATTTAGTTGGTAGTGAGCATTCCTCCAAGCCACCTCAAAAAATAGAGTATAAGAAATCCACTCCTAAGGGTAAATCTTCCAAGTCTGGTGAGTCTTCCTCCAAGACTAAGAAATTCATAGGTGAACCTTGCAATTTTTGTGGCAAGGAAGGGCATCCAATTTCTAGGTGTTGGAAATGTCTTGAGGCACTAGAGGAAGCCTTGCAATAGCATAGTATTTCTTCTCCATAGCCTTCACCTACTCATACAGGGAAAGGCCATGCTCTCTCTACACAATCATTATCTTCTAATGCTACTTGGATCATTGATTCAGGTGCTTCGCACCATATGACACACACACCTAGTTTGGTTACTTCACTTGCTCAGATTTCTACTACATAGATTGTAGTTGGTGACTCAGCACAACTTTCAGTTACAAGTTTTGGTACTATTTCATTGTATGGTGGCTCTCTATAGGATGTTCTTTTGGTTCCTACCATTTCTACGAACCTCTTGTCTGTCTATTAGATTTTCCATTCTGGTTCTAGTAAGATAGTTGAGTTCTCACCACATGATGTAGTCATTAGAGACCTCCATGATCCTTATTTGGTTGTTGCTATTGGGAGTGTTGATTCAGAGTCTCACTTATATAGGTTTGATGGCTTTGAGAGCTCTAATTATACATGTGTTTCTCTTTTTTCTCATGTAGACATAGTGATCAAGCTTTGGCATGAGCATTTTGGCCATGTCAACTACAGATGAGTACACATGAGTTAGTGATTGGGCTTCCTCAGATCTCTTGCACTGATGGTGTTTGTCGAGGTTGTGCACTTGGAAAACATCATAGAGATCCCTTTCCAATAGGTAGATCCTCACGTGCTAAGGCACCATTGGAGTTGATACATAGTGATCTCATGTCATTTCCCACTCCTTTTTCTAGTGCTCATTATGTTCTCACCTTTATTGATGACTTCTCTAGATGCACATGGGTGTACTTCTTGAAGTAAAAGTCTGATGTCTTTGATTCATTTGGAGTCTTTAAGACATTTGTGGAGAAGAAGTCTAGTCTTTCTATCAGGCAGATATGCACTAACAATGGGGGAGAATATGTGAATCAATCTTTTCATGATTTTTGCACTAAGAAGGGTATATTTCATTACCTGACAGATCCCCATACCCCTCAGCAGAATGGTGTTGCTGAAAGAAAGAACAAAACATTGTGGGAGATGGTCAATTATATGATACAGTCTCGAGATATGCAGCCTTCTTTTTGGATAAAGGTAGTGAATTGTGCCAACTACATTTAGAATCAGATGCCTCATAAGGCATTATGACATTTGACTCCCAAGGAGGCTTGGTCCCATATCAAGCCTAATATTTCTACATTTTGAGTGTTTGGTAGTGAGGCTTGGGAATTTATTCTAGATGCTCAAAGGAAATCCATGGAGAGGAAGAGCTGACCATTGATATTTGTTGGCTACTTGAGGATATGAAGGCATACAGATTGTTTGATCCTAATTCCAAAGAGGTCTTGTTTTGGTGAGATGTCTAGTTTAATGAGCGCTACCCTTAGATGGAGCCTCCATCACTCACTTCTTCCTCATTACTTAGTACTTCTTCTTTTCCTCTTTAGGATTCTATATCCTCTAAGGATGATTTAGATGATGATCCACCTTCTCCTCCTCCACTAGATATTTTATGAGTGCCCAAGTGGGCTTGGGATACTGTCGGTGTTGTCAGTTCTTTGGTAGGAGATCCTTCAAATACCCTTCATACTCATGCTCAATGATCTAGTACTGGTCTTTTAAGTCTTACTATTTTAGATGATCCTCAAAAGTTTTCAGAGGTGACAGGACATCTTGAGTGGGATAGGGATATGGATGAGGAGTACTCTTCTTTGATGAAGAATCACATTTTGGATCTTTGTACTCTTTCAAAAGGAAGAAAGTTGGTTCAGTGCAAGTGGGTGTACCATACCAAGTATGTTGTAGATGGTTCTATTGATTGGTATAAGGCATGTCTTGTTGCAAAGGGATTTTCATAGGTGGAGGGTATTGATTACTCTAGGACCTTTTCTCCTGGCACCAAGATGAATTATATTCACTTGGTACTTTCTCTTGTAGCTTCACAGGGTTGGATAGTGTATCATATGGATGTGAAGAGTGCATTCTTTCATGGGGATCTACATGAGGAAATCTATATGGAATAGCCTCAAGGTTATGTGCAAGACTCTTCTCTTGTTTGTAGACTTCGGAGGTCATTATATGGTCTCAAACAAGCCCCTCGGGCTTGGTACGAGAAGATGGACTCTTTCTTGCTAGCCTCACACTTCACCCATTGTCATTCAACATCATGGGGATGATCTTTTCATACTTGTGTTGTATGTTGATGATCTCATCATCACAGGTAGATCATCTTCTATGATTTAGAGTGTTCAGAGAGCATTGATGGAGCAATTTGAGATGACAGATCTTGGACTTCTGCACTACTTTTTGGGCCTACAGGTTATTCAGTCTTCGGATGGTATTTCCATACACCAACAGAAGTATGATCTTGACATGCTTCAAAGATTCAACATGCTTGATTGCAAGCCTACTCCCACACCTTTTTAGTCAGGTGTTAATTTTTCTACCACTTGCTCTACTCCTTCAATGGACTCCATCTTATATAGGAAACTTGTGGGTAGTTTGTTGTACCTGACACACACTCATCTTGACATTTCCTTTGCAATTGGTATTGTCTATTGGTTCTCCCATGATTCTCATGAGACTCATTGGCAAGCTTCCAAATGTATTTTGAGGTACATTTGGGGCACTACTTCATATGGCATTCACTATACATTAGGAGATCCTCACATTGTTGGTTTTACAGATGTTGATTGGGATGGTGATATAGATGGTCAGAAGTCTACTTCTAGCTTTTTTTTTTGTCTTGGTTTGGGCCCTATCACATGGTCTTGCAAGAAGTAGACTATTGTTGCATTATCATCTACAAAGGTAGAGTATTGAGCAGTTTGTTAGGAATGAATGCTAAATGTTTGGTAGTGTATGAAAATTAGATGTCTAACTACTCTAAATGATAAATTAACTATTCTAAGATTAATAAATCAAACTAATTAACAAACAATAATGAAGAATACACAAAATATGAAGCTAAAACAAGGTTTTACCTTCACATACCATGTAGCTTGTCTCCATTGCTCTCCTAGCCTTGATTTCTTGAGGATGTTGAGCTCTCAAATTTCCAAATGAAGCCTTTTCCCAAGATGCCACCAAAGTGTGGAGATTTGATGATGAATGCAAAATAGCTCAAAGCTTGATTATGCAACTAATGGATGGAATGAAAAATGGAATGATGATAATATGGATGCTTGATTTCTCTTAGAATGCTTGAATGCTTGATTTCCAATTACCTATTAGCTCACAAAGGGGAAATGAGGCTCCTTTTATAGAGTTTTGGAGAATCTAAGCCTAGGTGGCACAATCCTACAGTGGAGAATGAAAGGTGGAAGATTCTAGGGCTAGGATTGACTTGGTTGAAGGAGTTGAGAGAAAGGGGAATGTAGTTGGAATGTGAGAGGAAGAATAGGGATGATGTTCCTCTCACATTGACATGAAGGATAACAAGGTGGAAGGGAAAGACACATGTCAAGTGTCTCACAAAGACCAAAGAGAGGAAGAGGGAAGGACTTTTTCCTCATGAGGACTCTTGGTACAAGTGTCCCATGAGTCACCTTTGACCCTTAGAGGTGGCTTGAGAAGCCCCTTAGGAATAGGGCATGTCTCTTGACTTGGTTTAAGAGAGAACATGTGGTCATGAGACCAAGTCCTATGAGACCACATAGCCCTTAAGAATAGGACATGTGTGGATGAGGATAATTACCAATAAATAATTAATAATAATTATTTATTTTAGCCAAAGTGATGTGTCAGGTGACTAGGTACCTGAGGTGGACAAGGGGACTTAGTCATATTTAGGTGATTGTATATTTAATTAAATCACTTTAATAAGACTAATTAGAAGACTTAGGATAGAGGAATAGACTATAGTGAATTTACTAAATAAATTGAATAATCTATTTAATAAATAGAAGAAATAATTTATTAATTAAATAATAAATATTTAATTAATTTATCAAGTCAATATCAATTAAATAATAAATATTTAATTAGTTAATGAAGCCATTTTTAAGTGTATACATTTTTCCCCTCTTTGAAATAATGTGCATGTCACATTGTTTCAAAGAAAATTTCAAGCATTTTGCCCCTGCCCCAAACAATGTCTTAGACAACCTATGCATGCCCCCTCGAGAGATTGATTGACAAAAAAGATTTTTTTTTTTTAAATTTTTTTAAATTTTTTTTGTCGAGTTGGATAATCAATATCACGAAAGAAAATAAGAGAAAAGATGGGTGAAAATGAGGTGAAATGGAAGAAAAATGGGAGATAGGGTCCACACATCAAGCACATCGGGTCCATAGGCTATAAATAAGGCAAAGGGGTCCACAATAGTCTCATTGTGCACACTTGTCATTTGGAGATCAAAGTGTGAGAGAGAGAAGAGCAAAGCCACCGGGATGTCATTCCCGTTGTCAAATCACTGCATCAAGAGGGTCAGACGCTTCCAGCAACCACCCGATTTAGGAGAGTTGGTAGGTGATTCGATCCTTTTTGTGAATTCATAATTTTTGGCATGTTAGAGTAGGATTTGTAGCATGTTTAGCTTAGATTGAATGTTAGGAAATTTTTGAAAATTTTCTTGTTCTTGTGTGGAAAACAAATGCGCAGTTGCGGCACACATATGTGCAGCAATTTGCCATGTTTGCGCAACAAATTGGTAATTCTATGCATATGTATTGCAGAATTGTGCATACGTGTAGAAATAAGAATTAGGCTACGCAAATATGAATTAAATCTGCACATACGTTGATTTTGCACATTTGTCCAAAAAAGTTGCACAAATGTGGAATAAAACTGTGCAAATGTTTAAATCTGTGCAAATGTTAGGGGTTGTTGCACATGCATGTTTCTATGCTATGCATTTGTTTTGAATGGTAGAATTTGATCAAATTAGATATTCAATTAGGTCAAACTTGATTTTGATAAGCCGATTTGATCTGTTGGTGGTTAAATTTGATCGATTTGGTCAAGATAGGCAACATCGTAGCATGGTCGCTAGTTAACTAGTCTTGATGTTAGATAATTGATAAAATCATCTATTGAAACACATGATAAAACATGTTTGTAGTTGATTTAATAGGATAGATAGATGTTTAGATCAGTTTATTGAAATCTGATAGCTTGATTTTGTTTGACTTGGATAGGAGGATATTACTAATATTCTGATGTCACAGGAGAGATATCCCGTCACACAGAACCTAAGACCGGTGCTATCAGAGACTGACAGACTCTTGATCGGAGCATTTGGTTTGTACCATGTGATCTACATGCCTAAGATTTAGGTGAATCTAAGTATGATGGTTGCATTAGCAGAGAGATGGCACTCCGAGATGAGTACTTTTTATCTCCTGACAAGAGAGATGACAGTTACACTAGAGGATGTAGGTCACATCTTCTGGCTTCCTATCACAAGTGAGGTGGTACACTATGATCAGCATGGTGGAGTGATGAAGTGTAGAGTAGTGTTCGGTGATGATGATATTAAGGAGGGAGAGATTAGGTGGGAGGATATGGTTGATTTATATGAGCCTCTACTAGTGTTTCTAGTAGGAGCGATTGCGGGATTTGTATGCCCTAATCGTAGGTCACATGGATTTGCAAGTGGTTGGGGCCACACATTACAGTGGATGATGGATGATGGGACCCAATTTGCTTGGGGTGTCTATCTTTTAGCCCATTTGTACCATGATCTTCATCAAGTGGTGTACCATAGGGGTACATCATTATCAACAAGTGTCACATTGCTCCATGTATGGGCATGGGAGCATATTGTAGTTACTCAGCTAGTAGCGATTAGATTCTATGGCACAAGACAGCTGTATATTCATTTGTATTCATCAGTTTTGTCTCAGGCAAAATTGGGACACTTAGAGTTCTAGCGGTACACTTTTGACACACTAGACACAGTCACATGGAGACCTTACCTAGGGTGTGAGCCCTGCGATGATGAGCAATAGCTGGGTTTTTGTTTTGAGTCATGATTGTTGATAGGGAAGATTCCCTACATTATTGAGAGATAGCTGGTCAGTCAGGTTCTGTGTCAGTTTGGCAGGATCTAGGGCATGCCACAGGGAGTCACAGAGTTTTCTCAGATACATCAGGAGAGGTGTGACTAGGGGCCTATGGTTTCTTTTGATATAGCTAGACAAGAGTTTCTAGACATGCCATTCCAAGAATGGATGATGAGACAGGGGGTCATTGATCTAGGGATGACTGTTGATCTAGAGCAGTACCTCAGAGATTTTCCTATACCACGCTTGACGGATCTAGCAGTGAGGCCACCAAAGAGAGATCCAGCAGAGAGATGTCATGGGAGATGTCAAGGGTAAGATAGGAGAGGATGAGGGAGAGGAAGCAGAGGTGATGGTGGAGATGGTGATGGAGGAGATGGAGGAGATGGAGGGAGAGGTGATAGAGCTGGACCTCGGATGAGAGGTGGTGGTGTGAGATAGAGGGGTTTGATGCCACCTCTGGCATGATAGGGATGGAGATAGCCTCTAGCACAGCTAGTAGTAGGAGCTCCACCACAAGTACCAGTAGTATAGGTACAAATACCAATTGCCCCAGTATGGGACTAGTTGTACAAGTACAGGTGCTAATACAGGCAAGGCAGGGATAGGATGAGGCAGATGTTTTATTAGCCCAGGTTAGAGTGGTACAGGGTGGACAAATCCATGATGATGTATAGGATGAGCAAGATGTATAGATGTCAGATGTGGATGCTCAGGAGGAGCTAGCAGGGATGGACATCGGGGGATAGGATCCCTATTTATAGAGAGATGATGTAGAGGAGGAGGATCCAGAAATTGACTCACTGCTAGTTCAACTAGAAATGACATAGGTGTAGATAGACTATGTCCCTAGACTAGAGAGATAGATAGATAGACTAGAGAGCCAGATGGGAGTGCTGAGACATGAGTCGGATGTAGCCATAGAGAGACTCAGGGAGTTAGAGATTTTATTAGATGAGCTACAGCAGATAGAGGATTTGGGTCCTCATGGAGATAGTCTGAGAGCCATGATACATGCTGAGAAGGAGATATCCTACTGGTGAGAGGCCTATCGATAGGTGGTTCTGAGGGATCAATGGATTGGGAGCTACAGAGAGAGCTTAGTGGCTATTAAGATAGCGGTATATGATAGACAGGTACCAGCTGGTAGTGGAGGTGTATCATCACACCCTCTGAGAGCACCCATAGGTTCAGGAGATCAAGGCAGAGCCTCAAAATTAGGTGGTTCAGTAGCACGGGGTCTTATTGCACCTCGTCGGAAGTGACAGACAGAGTCTGGAGGCAGTGGGTCATAGATTTTGGAGATCATTGTATACACTTTTTGGAACATTGTATCATTGTATCATTATATTATTGACTTGATGGACACTATTGGACATTGTTATATTTCTTTATATCATTGGACATTTAGACAATTTATTTTCTTTTATGGACTTTATATGATGGAATCTCTATATATGATGATGCAGTGCTATCATGATTGGCTTTGATGATTTTATATACATGTGTGTACTGACATATGCAAGATGTGATGATTTACTTTAATATGCATAGAATTTATGTCCTAGAATGCAAAATGATTTATTTTCTATTTGATGCTTAATGGCTAATGATCAAACATATGATGTTGATATAAATGCATTTCTTAAATGAGTTTACTTTATACAATGCTAGGTGGTTACTAATACAATGATGTAAAGAACAATGTAGATAATGGATAATGAATGATATAAATGAATGATGATATAATACATGAAATGGATAATAAATGATGGTGAAATGAATGAAAATGTTCTTAAGAAGACTTAAATATAATTTACATCATATAAAAAGATAATGAGATGTTATGATAACTATAACAAAACAACATGTGAAATGCATGTAATATAGATGGGTAATATACAAATGAACATACCGAATGAAAATTATGCATGGCCTAAATGAATTGATTAAATGTTGTAAGATGCGAGGTGAAAACTTAATATTTTTATTGTCTAAATGTCCTCAACTTAAATAAATGTGTATCTGACACAAGAAGAATGGACTAGGAGAACAGATAACCTAATAAGAAAGATAACCTACAAATCCCTATAAAAGGAGCACTGATATGCAAGTTGTGAACTATTTAAATGAAATGCAAAATGAAATATGAAATGAATATATCTCCAAAACTTCATGTAACATCTTAGAATTTCATAATAACTAGAATTTGATTTTCATCATTGAGCTCATTATGTTGCAAGAAAATGCAAGCATCATGGTATAATTAAACCAGGATGACCTGAGCACTTCTTACATGGAGTTTAATATTGCAAACTTGACAAGCATCTAGGTATAATTGAACCAAGATGACCTGAGTTTCATTTGCATAATAGACAAGGAATATTCCCCCCCTCCATTGGGGAACAAATATTTGGAGTCAAGGTATGTGTTGGCATATCACCATTAATAGAATTTGTAGAGCAACATGATTTGTATGTTGTCAATACTATTAAATTGATGAGGCACTTATGCACAGACACCCCAATTATTTTTTCCTTTGATTTCATCGGAAAATATCCCACAAATAGCAATCAAAGAAAATACCATCCCCCATCTTGGCTATTCTAATCAATGACATATGGGAGTTTCAAACTCATGTCAAAGATATCCCGGAATAACATAGGGAACATGATAAAAATGAAATCCAGATATGAATGCATAACCTACAACAAACCTTTCTAACATGTCTTTCATGAATATACATTTTCTTTTTCCAAAAGATAGTGTAAGGTATAGTGATCAATTCAATTGATGATGTATAGTCAAGAATGATAGATAAGTGGCCATGTTTCAAAGGATAGATTACAGATTGTGATTCATCATGAAGATACCATTGTGGAAGAATGTTTAATTGTTTTTGTTTGTCTGGTGAAAATACTACATTCTATCCTCTAAGAGTCATGACTATTATAGATCCACTTCCCAAACTAGGTCGAGGACATGCCCCCAGCTAGGTGATGGACTGACTTATTATGGATGAAGAAGGATGCAACAAGATGAGGATGAAGACCATGACAAATGATCAAGCTATGATGGGGTTTTATTATGGGTAAATACAATGGATGGTGTATGAACTGGCCATTTTATTATGATATATACATGGTGAGAATGGTGACTGACTAGCCATTTTATTGTGGATATATACAATGAATGGGCACACTAGAAGAATCCTAATAGATAAAGGAGCTAACTTGATACACATGGCACCTATTTCCAGGTTTTCACCACATGCTTTTATTGCAATTTTCTTTTGATTTTTTTTATTTTTTGTATTTTTATGATTTTTATTTACAGAATATATACATAGCCCTTGCATTGGGATTTCAAGGATAGAACTTCTTGAGGTGTATGTTGTTAAGAGGTTCATCCAAAGGATCTCCCTCAGGTGTGGACAATTGATAAGCCCCAGAACCATAAACTGTTGTAACTACAAAAGGACCTAACCAATTGGGTTCAAACTTTCCCTTCTTCTCATGATGTTGTTAATTCTTTGGATTTTCTCGAAGGACTAAGTCACCCAGCTGAAAGTCTCTGATCTGAACTTGCTATTATACTGATGAGACATACATTGCTAATAGACTTTCAAATGATCATAAGCTCTCTGATGGTGTTCATCCAGCAGTTCTAGTTCAGTCAGTCGTGCAACTCTATACTCTTCATCAGGAATCAAATCCTTGAGAGTAACATGAAGTGAAGGAAACTTGACCTCGAAGGGCAGGACTACTTTGGATCCATAAACAAGGGAATATGGGGTGGCTCCAGTGGGAGTACAGATGGAGGTGTGGTAATCCCATAAGGCTAGATTTAGTTGGATATGCCAGTCATGGCTAGCGTCATTGATAGTCTTTTGTAGGATTTTAACAATTGTTTTGTTTGACGCCTCAGCTTGCCCATTTCCTTGAGGATAGTATATGGAGGAATAGTTATGGGTGATATGGAATTTTGCACACAGTTCATCCATATCCTAATTTTGAAACTGTTTCCCATGATCAGTAATGAGATACATAGGTATACCATATCTGCAAATGATATAATTTAGGATAAACATAGATAATTGTTTCCTTTTGGTGGTAATCAATGGAAAGGCCTCAATCCATTTAGTAAAATACTCTGTTGCAGTGATAATCCATTTGTGGTTGTTGGAAGATGGAGGGTTGATAGCACCCATGAGGTCGAGCCCCCACCGACTGAATGGAAAAGTAGTTGTAAAAGGATGTAACTCTTGTGCTAGAGCATGAATAAGGTTTCCATGTATCTGACATTTCTTGCATGCCTTAGCAAAATGAAAGGAATTCATTTCCATGGTAGGCCAATAATAACCCATACACATGAGTGTCTTAGCCAAAGAGGGACCACTTGAATGTGTCCCAAAAATACCCTCATGTACATCTTGCAAGGTAGTTTGAGCTTCATCATGCTCGAGACATTGTAGGAGAGTACCATCAAGACCTCGCCGATAGAGGGTGTCAAATATTAGGACATAGCGGGAGGCTTGGTGGAGAAAAGTTCATTTTTTATTTTGAGATAGGTCAGGGGGTAGGATGTCATTTTTTAGATAAGAATAGATTTTTCCATAGATTGGGGAGTCATGTTCAATTAGATGACATATAATACTCGTATCAGGATCATCATATGCGGGACAAGTATTCCACCAAGAACTCAAAATGGGCATTGGTATCCTCTGTATCAAACAAAGAAGCAATCATTTCCATTGCATCAGTAGCCTTGTTATCATGCCAAGGAATCTGCTCAAAAGTGATGACTAAGAAATATTGCTTGAATTCATCACCCATATGTTTATATGGTAATAACATATCATCTTTAGTCTGATAATCATCATTAACTTGGTTTGTAATCAACTGAGAATCCCCATAGACATTCATTTCAGTTACTTTCCACTGTAAAGCCATTTTTAGCCCAATCAGCAAAGCTTCATATTCTGCTACATTATTGGTGCAAGGAAAGAGTAACTTGTATGATTTCAGAATTGTGTATCCTTGCAGCGTGACAAAGAGAATACCAACTCCTGAACCCTGTTGAGTACATGATCCATCAAAGTATAGTTTCCATGTTTGTGTAGATAAGGCCAAGATGTGTGCATCAGGAAACTCTATGTGTATAGGTTGGTCATCCATTAATGGAGCATTTGCTAGCTGATCTTCTATCACTTGACCTTTGATAGCCTTCCTATCTACATATTCAATATCAAATTCACTAAGTAGCATGACCCACTTAGCCAATCTGTCTGTCAATGTTGTTTTGCTTAATAGATACTTTAAAGGATCAATCTTTGCAATGAGTTGGATTGAATGTGACAACATGTAATTTTTCCACTTCTATGAAGCAAAAACAATGGCCAGACATGCTCTTTCTATAGAAGAATAGTTTAGCTCATATCCCACTAAGGTGCGACTGATATAGTAGATGGATTTTTCTTTCCCTTCATGATCTTATTGATCCAAAAGAGCACCTAGTGAGACTATCATAGCTGAAATGTAGAGAAAAAGTGGCTTGCCCAGAATTGATGACATCAGAGTTGGAGGATTTTCTAGATATTGCTTGATTTTATTGAAAGCTTCCTCACACTTATCATCCCATTGGAATAAGATATTTTTATGCAAAAAATGTTGAAAGGGATGACTTTGATCTGCTAGTTGAGAAACAAATCTTTGGATGGATTGGAGATGTCCCTGCAAAGATCTTAACTGACTAATTTTAGAGGGGGGAGCCATCTCCATTATTTCTTTAACTTTTTCTGGATCTACTTCAATTCCTTTGGCTGAGACAATGTATCCTAACAATTTATCGAATGTGACTCTGAATGCACATTTCTTTGAATTGAGTCAAATTTGATACTTTTCCATTTGGGTGAATATTATATCCAACACTCTCAAATGAATAGCTCTATCTTTGGATTTTGCTAAAATATCATCAACATAATCTTCCATAATTTTATGCATCATGTCATGAAAGATTGTGGTCATAGCTCTTTGGTAAGTTGCTCCAGCATTTTTGAGGCCAAATGGCATCACATTCCAGTAGTATGTACCCCATAGGCAAGTAAAAGAAGTCTTCTCATGGTCTTCCAGCACAATCTTGATCTAATTATAGCTAGAAAAATGATCCACTAATGATAACATCTCATGCCCAGCTGTCAGATCAATAATAATGTCAATATTTGGCAGAGGAAAGTCATCTTTTGGATAGGCTTTATTAAGATCTTGAAAATCAATACAAATCCAGATAGACTTGTCTGGTTTTGAGATGGGGATGATATTTGAAATCCACTCTGCATAATCAATAGCCCAAATGAATCCAACATCTAAGAGCTTCTTCAATTATACTTTAACCATTAGTCCAATGTGTGGATGTATCTTACAAAGCTTCTGCTTAACTAGTTTTACACCTGGTCTGATAAATAAATGATGCATAATGAGATTAGGGTCCAGCCTAGGCATATCAGCATAGGACCAAACAAAGTTGATTTGTCTCTCTTTGAAAAATTTTGTAAAAGCTTCTTTCTCTAATTCTATCAAGGATGCTGCTACTTTGAGGATGCAAAGAGACTCTTCTGTTCCAATGTTAAGAGGTACTGTTGGTTCTATAAGAATGGAAGGTTTCTCTTGATATAGATAATTGGGAAGAGTGTAAATCCTTCCATCACCAGGTGTCTCAAAGAGGTTTTCACCATCAGATGTGTCTTTTCTTTTTACTATTTTTGGATCTAATACTGCCACTGAGTGGTTTTCACCATTAGATCTGTTGATTATTTTTATATTTTTATGACTGAAAGGATTGGCACTCTCTCCAAAGTAGGCCATGTCATTGAGTTCTATTAGAAATCCTAAATTGTGATCCCCTAGTGGTAAATGATCCATGATTCCAAGATAGTCAATGATTGCATCATCATTATGGAAAACATCAAGTTTTGGATGATCGGGAGAATCCCAATCGATAAGCTCAGGATGTACAAGGGGCATTGGATCATTCGAGTCAATTTCAAAGGTAGAGATGGTATTGATGGAAAATTTTTCAAGGTTTATGATGGTATCAATGAGGTTTATCTCCATACTCTCATCTGATTCATCTATCACAAGATAAAGCTCACTTTCCTCACAATCGACAAAAGTAGTATCACATGGGACTAATTCGAGTGAATCAGTCTTTGAACTCTCTCCCTCATGGTAATCGTTACTATAGTGATGGACAAAATCAACTCCTATCTCTTCAGTACAATTAGATAATGAATCCCATTCATAATCATTTGAGTCAAAATCATCATTATCCCCAAGTCTATCAATGATTCTTTGTGCTATCCTTTGTTTCTTTGGATCTACATACATACCATGTTTTCAGAACTGTAAAGTAGGAGCTTTAGATGTCTCATGAAAAGGTGTGATGTTTGCTTTTCCTTTTGATTCTTTTGGTCCTTCTCCTTTATACCCTAATCCTGTGGTATCTCTTTGATAATTGGGATTTTGCAAAATTGGTCTTATAACACCTTCTCTTTGTAATCCTATAGGTCCAGCACCCTGGTATCCCATCTTTTGTAGCAAAGTATACCATTTACCATAGACATCAGGTGATATATATTCATGTTTGATATCTTCTTCATTCTTTTGTGACTTAAGCAAATGATTAGCATTACGCTCAACTGCCTCTTTGGATATTGTGCCTCCACTTATAAATGTGTCATAAACAAGTGTTGAAGGGGGTTTTGATTGTTGTTTAGTGATCAAAGACCTACCATATGATATAGGAGAAAAATTTAACTCTGTGATGCAAAGAGATTGACCTAAAGTGTACTCTCCCATACTTCTTTCTTTTATGTCTATCTTGACCCCATTTGATTTAGAAGTTGATCCTATATTACTAGGATCAATGGGTGTAGTTGTAGAAGATCCAGTATGATTATAAGGTACCAAAGAATCAGATGTCTTCATAGAGCTACAATACTGGAATGAATTAGTATCTCCTTTGATAGTGATCTCTTGACCATCATGAGGGAATTTCAAGCACTGATGATAAGTTGATGGCACAGCTTGCATGTAATGAATCCATGGTCTTCCCAATAGAATGTTATAAGCAAGATCCATGTCAAGAACTTGGCAAGGTACTTCTTTGATTACAGGACCAACTCTAATAGGAAGAACAATAGATCCCTTGGATGACCTCTCTTCTTCATCAAAATCTTTTATTGTGATTTTCTTCTTTGGATCTACAGCATTTTTAGAAAATCTCAATGCAAGGACTAGTTTCAATGTGCATATATTCAAGTCAGCTCCTCCATCTATTAGTACTATCTTGATTTTGTGACTCTGTATAAGGACTTTGATATGTAGGGGAGCATTATGAGGTTGCGTAATAGCTAAATTATCATTTTCAATGAAGGATAGGTAATGTGGGGTTGTTAAATGTCCCACCATAGCTTGAAATTGATCATGATCTAGATTTGTGGGGACCTGGGTTTCTAAGAGAGCTTTTTCAAGGATATCTTTGTGAGATGGAGATAGGCGCAAAAGCTCTAAGATGGATATCTAGTTAGGTGTTTTCTTGAGTTGTTCCAAAACATTGTACTGGTTGGAAATATTTGGTGTAGACTTTGGGACATAAATAGACTTGTTTTGAGAGGTGCTTGGTTTAGACGGGACTCCCTGGAGAGTAACTTTAGATTGAGCATGAGTAGTAACATGGACTAGTTGACTCTCTAATTTTTCCTTTATGGTAATGACATTGGCATAATACTTAGAAGGATGAAATTCAAAAATTTTACCAACATATCTATAGGGTGTAGTATTCTAATTGGCTTGATTGTCACCCTTAGTGTTGGAAGAACCTCCTTTTTCATGCTCAAGAAGTGGATCTTTGAAAGTTGTATGTGATTCATTTGAGGTATGTCTATCAACACCAATTTCACCACTTTCAATTAAGTCTTGAATTACATTTTTGAGTCTTTGACAGTCATTGGTTGTATGTCCTTTTCCTCTATGAAATTCACAATAATCATTCCCATTCCACCAAGAAGGTTTCACTCTAGGTTCAAAATCTTTCATTTCAGGAAGCGTAATGAGTTTCTTTTTTATTAACTTCTGTAATGTTGATTCGAGAGATTCCCCTAAAGGAGTAAAATTTCTTCGAGGTGACATAAAAGGCAATCTTGGTTTAGATGAATCTTTGTTAGTGCTTGGATTTGTTGATTGATTGTTCTAGGTAGCTTGAGTAGCATTGGCTTGACTTGTGAGATTTAGAAGGGGTTGTGTTGGTTTGACATTACGATTATCAACAATCCCATCATTGACAATGTTTTTGTTTTTATTCCAGAATTTCAATTTGTCATTGTTATAGTTGTTGGGATTGGAATTTGAGGACCCAGCATTGTCTTTGGAATAAAGTTTTATCTCACCTTTTCTGACCATAGCTTCCTCAATCTTGATACCATTTTCTATGAGATTATTGAAGTTTGGTGGACATTGCAATTGTAACCTATAACTCATTTATGGTGTAAGGTTATGCACAAAGATATCCATATTTTCTTATTCAAGAATCATTAGTGGATATTTGGCAAACAATTGACGCCATCTTTGCAAAAAAGTAAGGAAGGGTTCTCCATTATTTTGATGTGCATTGCAAAGATCAAGCATAGTGACTTCATGTTTGATGTTATATGAATAATGAGTCACAAATTTGTCAAGAAGCTCATTGAAAGATTTGATGCCTGAGGGTAGTTTGGAGAACCATTCCATGGCTTATCCTCCTAAACTTCATGGAAATAGTCACATAAGATAAGTGTCATTGTGAGTGACTTCAATACAAGAAGCACAAAACTCATGAATGTGGTCTTGTGGATCCGAATTCCCTTTGTATTTGTCAAATTTTGGTGCCTCAAAATGAGGAGGGAATGGAATCATTGCTAAATTCTTATCAAAAGGATAAGGATATATATCATCCAAGGAATACTTCTTAGTTGATGATCCAGTTTGGATGTCATGGATTTGTTGTTGAAGCATCTGGATTTGTTGTAGAATGGGATCCAAAGATAAAGTATTTCCTTGAGTGTTTTGGGAAACATTTTGTTGTTGAGTATCCTGAAAAGCATTGGTTTGCTGATTATTTTGAGAGGCATTGTTTTGTTGGTTGTTTTGAGAAGCATTGGGTTGGTGATTGGTTTCCTTTGCTCCATGAGTATCTTGAGAACCACTAGGGATTTCTTGATTGTTTGTATTAGGTGGTTCTCTAAGATGGGAAACATCAAAATTATTTGGTAGTTTGGCTCCTTGTTGAGCAAGCATGAGGAAATATTTCTCTCTATCCATGTCTAGGAGTCTTTCCATGACATTATAAAATCTAGGATCTTGTGTAGCATCCCTAAGTTCTTCATTTGTGGGTTCCTCTTCTGATGTAAAAAGTGAAGTTTTCTTAGGAATTCCAAACCAAGGATTTTCTTCATTGCTTTTGTTTCCTTCCATCTTGTCTAGAGATTCTGAATCAACGGTTTGTTTAAGTTTCTAAGATCGAGTTTGAACCATAAAAATGTGAAAATTGATTTTTGGGATGAAAGATGTTTGATGAAAAGATATGGAAAGAGTGTTTGATAGAAAAGATATTGAAAAAGTGTTGAAAAGTGATGAGCCAACTTGATAAAATCTAGGTCAATAGGAGGTATAGATTTCACTATGATATGACAAAGAAAAATCAAGAGATAGTAATCTTAGTAAGTTTGATTGAGGATGATAAATCCTAATAGGATAAACTCACAAAGATCAAAATCTGATAGATAAGGTAATGTTTTCAACACTAAATTTGGAATTTTAGAAGATTAGAAGAAATGACTTGATGACTTTTGGTGAAGGAAGGATGATGAAAATTGATGAAAATGGTCAAACTAAAGATTAGAGGTCTATTTAGCTCAAATGTTTTTCTAGAATCTTACTAAGGACAAAAATGGGTATCTGAAAAAGTGATTGTGAAATTTTCAAAACTTGTGGAAATGCTCGTTGTTGTATATGTGCAGCGAAGAATGCACAAGACAGTTTGATGAATGCGCAGCCAAATTAATCAAATGCAAAACAATTATGAACTGATGCATGGAAAAAGTAACAGATGCGTAGAATAGTGTAACAAATGCACAGAAAAAGTGTATGAATGCGCAGGTTTTTGTTTTTGATGGGTTGGTACTGCAAGATTTGGGATTTTTTGATTTTCTGATGATTTTGGTTTTTTGATGTTTTGGTTTTTGGCAAAGTTAAAATGCATAAACACACACACACAAGATAGAAATTATTTTAATCTAATTGTTCTAGTATGAATGCACAAACATGCTTACAATCCTAAGGTTGGCAAGGATAGTATCTGTTGAATCCCCACTAGGATAATAAAATCTAGCCACACAAATCCACAGTAGACATCCTAGGAACTTGGAGGCACGGGCTCCTCCTTACAATGCACTCACTTCTCAGGCACACCAAGTTCTGAATTCAATGGGTCATTACTTTCCAAAGAACTGCTATCTCTACTATGAATCGTGAGTAATGTGGGGTGTCTTCACGGGCTTGGGTGACCCCTTGAGCTAGCAAATAGAAGGTTTTTTACCACTATACAAAAGTATTAAGGACATCCGTTCAGGTGGTTGTGATCAAGTCATTTTCCCAATTAAGGGGGCCCTCCCAATCCTTTTAAAGCAAGGCTTTCACCTCTACTAAGTAGGACTTTAACACACCACTGGGGTACTGGAGGAGATTTTGGTTGCCACAACAAATTCACACCTGTCTAATGTGAGACTAATCACACTAGCATTTTTTATATACCGGTTTGGAAGGGCTTGGCTTTATCCTATTACCGGTTGGGTCATTCCTTGGGGTGAGTACCTCTTTTCCCACCAAAGGCCACCCTCTAAAAATTATAACAGTTTCTCTTACACCCAAGATCCATGAATGGCCAGGGGAGAGGATACGTTGTTATAATTTTGAGATTACAGATAGCTATTAAGAAAGACACAACAGACACTTAAGCTATGCTAAAAAATACACACAAACAAAAAACATGTCATATTTTAAAGCCCGAACAAGATTATAGTTTATTTTTCAAAACCCCTTGAGAATCCTGCAAACAAACTTGTTAGAAATTTAGCAATGGGGTCTTCAAAATAACATCCTGCAAAACAACTTAGAGACTACCAGAACGAACAAAAACTTGTCAAAAAGGTTAGCTAAAATCAAAATTAACAGAAAACTAAATTTTACTATAGTAAGTAATAAATGCGCAGAATAGTGAAATGAATGCGCGGTAAGTCTGGATTTATGCGCAGAATGTATGAATGCACAGAAAAATTAAATTTATGCACAAAGTGATGGTGTAAATGCGCAGAAAGAACTAATGCACAATAGAAACTATTAAAAGCACAAAAACCTAAGGTAAATGTGCAAGAAAATTAAAAAATAGTGTGCAGAAAATGCCAAAATGGATGTGCAATAGAAATGGATGAATGCGCAAGAATCAGGTACAAATGCACAGAATCGACCTGTAGAAAAACTTGCACATGGAAAACTAAAAATAGAATGTTAAAAATGTGGGTTGCCCCACGGTGGGTGCTAAAAATGTATGCAAATTAGATGTCTAACTACTCTAAATGATAAATTAACTATTCTAAGATTAATAAATCAAACTAATTAACAAACAACAATGAAGAATACACAAAATATGAAGCTAAAACAAAGTTTTACCTTCACCTACCATGTAGCTTGTCTCCATTGTTCTCCTAGCCTTAATTTCTTGAGGATGTTGAGCTCTCAGATTTTTAAATGAAGCCTTTTCCCAAGATGCCACCAAAGTGTGGAGATTTGATGATGAATGCAAAATAGCTCAAAGCTTGATTATGCAACTAATGGATGGAATGCAAAATGGAATGATGATAATATGGATGCTTGATTGCTCTTAGAATGCTTGAATGCTTGATTTCCAATTACCTATTAGCTCACAAAGGGGAAATGAGGCTCCTTTTATACATTTTTGGAGGATCTAAGCCTAGGTGGCACAATCCTATGGTGGAGAATAAAAGGTGGAAGATCCTAGGGCTAGGATTGACTTGGTTGAAGGAGTTGAGAGAAAGGGGAATGTAGTTGGAATGTGAGAGGAAGAATAGGGATGATGTTCCTCTCACATTGACATGAAGGATAACAAGGTGGAAGGGAAAGACACATGTCAAGTGTCTCACAAAGACCAAAGACAGGAAGAGGGAAGGACTTTTTCCTCATGAGGACTCTTGGTACAAGTGTCCCATGAGTCACCTTTGACCCTTAGAGGTGACTTGAGAAGCCCCTTAGGAATAGGGCATGTCTCTTGACTTGGTTTAAGAGAGAACATGTGGTCATGAGACCAAGTCCTATGAGACCACATAGCCCTTAAGAATAGGACATGTGAGGGGGAGGATAATTAGCAATAAATAATTAATAATTATTATTTTAGCCAACGTGATGTGTCAAGTGACTAGGTAGGTGAGGTGGACTAGGGGACTTAGTCATATTTAGGTGATTGTATATTTAATTAAATCACTTTAATAAGACTAATTAGAAGACTTAGGATAGAGGAATAGACTATAGTGAATTTACTAAATAAATTGAATAATCTATTTAATAAATAGAAGAAATAATTTATTAATTAAATAATAAATATTTAATTAATTTATCAAGTCAATATCAATTAAATAATAAATATTTAATTAATTAATGAAGCCATTTTTAAGTGTATACAGGCAGCCATTCTGTAGCAGTTGTTGTTACATTCATGAATATGATTGTCATTGATGTCAACACGGTGATTTACTAGAGACTTGCAGAGAAGCAAGAGGAGTTTGGATTAGCGCACATGGGATATTGCAGTTGGAGGTATGCGATGTTGAGGATATACTATTTGATATGTTATATGCTTATGGTTAAGAGCATAGACAGTAATTCATTTATCCATGGAAGTTATGAGCATTTTGGTGGAAGCAATATTCAGGCAGTGTTCCTGAGTAGCAGTTTGTGGAAATCAGATGATATCTCCTAATCAGGATGGAATCTAGTTTTGTGTAGTTAAATGAAATTTGAAGACACATTGATAGTGACATGGATGATAGTGCAAACATTGAGGTCACACGAGTAAAGAATTATTGTAGTTGGAAGCTGACAGTTTTGTGTAATTTTGATGTAGCGTGTGGAAACTTTTATTTTGTAATTGTATGCTGACTCATTTGTAATTACTTGAGTGTGGTGTAAAGGATGGAATTTTTTTCCTTATTTTAATATGGTTGTAATGGTTAGATGTGATGATGTATGCATGAAGTGAAGAAAAGAGCTAATGCAGTTGTGAAAGTGAATTTGTGAAGAAGACATGTGAAGATCTGAGATTGAGATCTGGTGTAGCAGAGAGTGCAGTTTCACACAGTAAGGAAGGAGGTAACATATTTGATATTATTCTATTGAATAATCTAGAGATTAGTTGGACAGTGTGTTTAGTGATCTTGTCATTGAAGTTGTTTGGGCAATGGGTCCTTTTGTCTTCCATAACTCTTAACAGGGTTAGAATCTTTTAACAGGGATTCAAAATCTCCTAACAGGGATTCATATGTACTGAATGTATTTCATAAGACTCCTAACAAATTCCATCCTTTCACAAGGAATATTCATATTAGTGCATCTTTTTTGGGCATCATTGCCACCAGGGTTTACTCTTTGATCAAGAAGTTCCCTAGTCAACATATCTTGTTTCATTGTGTTATTGTGTATGAATATCTTTCTATGGTTGGTAATTATATTCCTTACATGGTTTAATTCTATTGAAATTAATAAAAGTTATAATCCTCAGATAACCAATTCACCCCCCCCCCCTCTTAGTTATCTTGGTGGACTTTACTTTCTAATAATTGGTATCAAAGCGACAGGTCCTTGAAAAAGAATTTTAACAGCTTAAGGAGATCCTTCAAGAATTTCATAAAAGAAAGCCCTAAGTTTGATGGAGTAAATTTTGACAACTGGAAAGAAAAGATGAAGACACATGTATTGTGTTTAGGACCAGGTTATTGGTTGATTACAAAGAATGATAAGACTATCATTGAAGAGGACAATCTTGAAACATGTACTGCCGATGAGAGAGATCTATTCATGTGTAACATACTTGCAAGAGAAGCACTTTTGACAGCCCTTCTAGAGAATGAGTACAGTCAAGTAAAATGTTTGAAAAAATCTTATGAAATTTGGAAAGCTTTACACTCTACTTTTGAAGGTGATAAACATGCAAAAAGAGTTAGATTACATAATTGGATATGTGCATTTGCATAAAATATTGTGGAGGAACAAAGACAGAGAATGAAGTGATATAGAAAATTTTGAGGACATTGACTCGTGTATTTAAGCAGACAACATAGATGATTGAACAAGTTATACCTTGTACTACAAACCTTACAAGAGAGACTCTTCTTGGAAGATTGGAAGTAGCAGAGATGAACCTGAGGTTATCAGGAGACTTACCTACAATGGAGATAGCATTCAGTGCTCTTAGTGTTCACCCTACTTTTTCAAGAAGCATCAGTGTGAGCGGAGATTATGCTGGCAGCAGCAGATCTAGAAATGAAGAAGACAAGAAGATTGAAGAAGGTATTGCCTTGCTTGTGAAGAGAGAACCAGACGGTAAGAAAATTTTTAAATGTTGGACTTGTCAAGAATATGGTCATTTTTCATCTAAGTGTCCTAATAGAGTTAAAAAGTAAAAAAACAATTTCAAACCTAGAAGATCTAAGGAATGTTATTATACTAATGATGAAGATCTTGAAGCTAGTATAGAGAGAACTCTGAGTGAAAGTGATACTGATAATAATGATGACATAGGATTTGTAGCAATTAAAGAAGAAAATTTTGAAAATGATGTTAAGGAAGAAAAAGCCTTAGTTTCTCAAGTTGAAAAAAAATCTGATTGGATTATAGATAGTGGTTGTTCACATCATATGACTAGAGACATGAAAAAGTTCATAAAGTTTAACGAATATGATGGAGGAGTTGTTAGAGTTGGAAACAATGCACCTTGCTTGATTAAAGGTATAGGATCTATTACTCTTGATGGAAAGACTAATACTGATGATGTTTATTTTTTGGATGGATTGAAACATAATCTTTTGAGTGTTGGACAGTTAGTTGATAAGGGATATCAAGTTTGGTTTACTAAGAAAACTTGTGTGATTAAGGATAAAGATGGAAATATGATTGGAACTAGATCTAGAACCAGAGGTAATGTATTTTAGTTGAATCCTACTGAGATAACATGTTTGATTACTAAAATTGATGACAGTTGGTTATGGCATAGAAGGTTTTGTCATATAAACTTTGACAACATTGTGAAAGTAAGTACTACACTTGCAGTAAGGGATTTGCCTAAAATTATGAAGCCTACTAACATGATTTGCAAAGAATGTGTGATGGCTAAACAGAAGAGAAGTTCTTTTCCCAGTAAGAAGTTTACATCTGCAGAAAAGCTGGAGATTGTTCATATAGATTTGAGCGGTCCTACCAAGACTAGAGGATTCTATGGAGAAAGGTATTTTATGATTCTTGTTGATGATTTTACAACAATGATGTGGATTGAATTTCTTAAAGAAAAGTTTGAAGCATTTGATAAGTTTAAGATTGTTAAGAATAAAGTTGAGAATGAATCTGGAATGAAGATTAAATGTTTGAGATCTGATAGAGGTGGAGAATTTACTTCTAGAGAGTTTAACACCTTTTGTGAAGAAATGGCATTAAGAGACAGTTTTCAGCCACTAGAACACCTGAACAAAATGGTATTGTAGAAAGAAGAAATAGATCCGTGACTGAAGCAGTAAGAGCTATGTTATTTGAGAATGATTTAGCGAAGATATTCTGGAGAGAAGCAGTGAACACAGAGTGTATATAATGAACAGAGTACAAATCAAAGTAGACACAAACAAGACACCCTATGAATTATGGTTTGGTCATGCACCCTCAATTAAGTATTTTAGAATTTTAGGAAGCAAATGTTATATAAAGAGAGATGATGATATTGGAAAGTTTGATCCTAGAAGTGATGAAGGTATATTTCTTGGATATTCTTTGAAAAGCAAAGCCTATAGATGTTACAATAAAAGAACTAAGACTATTGTTGAAAGCACAAATGTTAAAGTTGATGAAAAGTTCAAAATTTAGGAAAGAATGCTTGATTATGAATCAGATGAAGAAGCTCATCCTAAACCTAACACTGGATCTACTGAATTATTTTATGAGACTGGCAGTGATTTGTTGAATTAAAGCCACAGTGAAGTCATTGAAGAACCTACACTTGAAGTGAGATCTAAGACAGTGACACCTAACAAGAGTTTATCAAGAAATCATCCTATTGGGAAAATTATTGGAAGCATCAAAAGAGGAGTTCTAACTCAGAATAAGGTACAAGAACAGTTATGTTTGATTTCTCAAATTGAACCTAAAACTACTAGTGAAGCTTGTGAAGATGAAAGTTGGACTAATGCTATGAAAGAAGAACTAGATTAGATTGAAAAGAACAAGACATGGGTATTGGTCCCTAGACCTAAAGACAAGAATGTTATTGGTACTAAATGGGTACTCAAAAACAAGATGAATGAACAAGGAGAAGTAGTAAGAAACAAAGCAAGATTGGTATGTAAGAGATACTCACAGCAAGAAGGAATTGACTATGAAGAAACCTATGCACCTATTGCAAGAATTGAAGCAGTAAGAATGTTTTTGGCTTATGCAGCTTATAAGAAATTCAAAGTATATCAGATGGATGTGAAGTCAGCATTTCTAAATGGAAAATTGGAAGAAGAATTCTGCATTGAGCAGCCTGAAGGTTTTCCTTTGACTCAAGAAGGAGACATGGTATGTAAACTGAAGAAAGCCTTATATGGACTAAAGCAACCACTTAGAACTTGGTATGCAAGATTGGACAAATATTTGTTAAAGTTGGGATTTACAAAAGGAACAGTTGATAGCAATCTGTACACAAAAGAAATTGAAAATGGTTTGTTGGTTATAGTTATTTTTGTTGATGACATTATTTTTGGAGGAGAAGATGAAGCTAGTGATAAATTTGTTGATGAAATGAAGACTGAATTTGAAATGAGTATGATTGGTGAAATGAAATACTTTTTGGGATTATAGATAACATAGAACAATGATGGGATCTTTGTAAGTCAGACAAAGTATTTGAATGACTTGTTGAAAATATTTGGAATGGAGAACTGTAAACCGGTTGGAACACCTATGGTAACTAGACATAAATTATCTAGCACAGATGAGACTCCTGTAGTTGAACAAAAGAAATATAGATCTATGATTGGAGGATTGTAGTACTTGACACATACAAGACCTGATATAGCACATTCAGTTGGAATTGTAGAAAGATTTCAAGCTGAACCTAGAGAATCACATTATGTAGCAGTTAAGAGGGTACTGAGATATTTAAGAGGCACAATGGACTATGGATTGTGGTATGAAAAATTTGATGATTTTACCCTATGTGCATATACAGATGTTGATTGGGGAGGTAGTGTTGATGATAAGAAGAGCACCAGTGATGGAGCATTTTTCCTTGGAGGAAGATTGGTTTCCTGGCTAAGCAAGAAGAAGAATTGTATCTCACAGAGTATAGCAGAAGCAGAATATGTAGCAGTAGCAAACAATTGTAACCAAATAATTTGGATGAAGCAAATGCTGAAGGATATTGGAATAAAGGTTTTTGAACCTATTTTCATACATTGTGACAACACCAGCATAATTAGTATGTCTAAGAACCCTCTATTACATTCTAAGACAAAACATATAGAGATTAAGTATCATGTTGTAAGAGACAAAGTTGCTGAGAAAGAAGTTAGACTTGAGTACATAAGTACAAAGGACCCACCTTTCCCACTTGGTGATCTTTCCATTGAAGCTGTTTGGGCAGTGGGTCCTCAAGATAGTCCCACTCTTCTTTGGTGTGACAATCAGAGTGCCATTCATATTTCACACAACCCAGTTGAGCATCAGCAAACCAAGCACATTGAGATCCATATGCATTTTATCAGGTAGTTGATTCAAGATGGTTCTCTCAGCTTGGAGTATGTTCCCACTTTGGAGTAGGTTGTTGACATCTTCACTAAGCCTTTTGCATCCCTGATGTATCTTCAATTGTGTTCTATGCTTGGGTTGAAGGAAGTTGTCCTTGGGGGGTCTCATTGAGGCCTACCTTCCTTTATTTTTTATGCTTTCTGCATCTTTGTATCTCTTTTTGGAGGAGGGTTTTTCCCATGTGGTTTTCCTTGTTTCTCTATTTCATAGAGATTTGGTTGTGATTGGGTATCTCATTAGGCCATGTTGTCGGGACCCAAATTTTCTTTCAACATTGTAGTTCCTTTGCTTCTTTCCTGCATTGTTTGTAGCTGCATTGTTGCTCATCTTAAGGGGGGGTGTTACAGTAAAGAATTAATTTAATTACATTGATTAAATTAACTTTACTACTTCTTAAGATTTCCCTTTATGCACTTGCATTAGTCATTTAATAATTAAATCTAATTATTAAATGCCAATTTACCTATTAGGGCTTCCCTTTAGGTTTTTTTATCTCCTTCTATAATGATTGATCCAATGTATTTTTTTTTCATTTTTCTTTTGGCTGATAATAAACTTTCATATTATAAGAGCAAAACCCTTGTTTGTTTCCTGTAGATTTCTTCCTTGTGACAAGTTTTTGCATGCAGGTTTCTTGGGCTTAATAGATTTTTTTTTCATCAAATCTTACACTATCCCTAATCCAAATTCCCAAAAGAGAGATCCAAATTGATTAATCACAAAGAAGTGGTCAATGCACAAATGAATCAAACAATGAAAACTATGAAGAAAGGAGAAAATCCTATAATTCGCTATAGAAACTATGTGCTTGAAATCTCAAATGAATAGAAGACAAATACTAACCTCAAAATAGGGAAAATCTACAAAAGAATGATTTCTAATGTATGTGTATAGTTTTGGGAAATTTTGCAACCTGCTCCGGACTGGAAATGTTGAGACAAAGAAAGCCTTGAAAAATTTTGTCTCTCTAGAGATAGGTCAACTTTGACCCAGATAGCAGGGAACAATCTTACCCCTCACTGAAGGTCAACGTTGACCTGAAACAGCTCCAACGAAAATTCTATTTGTGGATCTCAGAAGTTCACCGAAAAGGGTATCCAGATCTAAACTTCAATTCCCTGTCATGTACCTGTACCTGCAAGAAAAATGGTTTTTGTTTTTGGGGGGAGGGGTTCACCTTAGTCAAACCTCAATTTATGAATTAACCTTGAAATTGAATTGAAATTACAAAGATAAACAAAGTAAATGAAACTATTCACCTTGCTTATGTTGAAATCCTTGTGGAGGATTCGAATCCTTGAATCCACAAGTATGGATGCTCCAAATGAATGTATAAATGTATGTAGGATGTCTCAAATAAATGGTATTAGATCTTCAACACCAATCTTGAATGGATCTTGGAATAGGAAGAGGCTTGGATGAATGTAGATGGAGAAATCTTCAACAAGAGGGCTCCAAAGAGATTGAATCCTTCAATGGCTAACAATGGATCTCCTTGATGAATGCTTGAATGCATGAATTCTTGAGGATGAATGAATGCTTGAATTCTTTCCTTCTCCTTCTTGGTTTCTTGATTGCACTTGAGAGCTAGATGTCTTGATCATGAAAAGTGGATGTGAAATGAAAGAGGAAGGCTTCCTTTTATAGTGATCTAGGGCACAAACTTCTAGAGAAGGCTGACATTGGAGAAATAAATCCCAATTAACCTTAACCCCTAGAAATGGACCTATATTAAATGCAATTTAAGATTTTACCATTCTAAAATCTGAAACAGTCGACCCAGAAGTGGGAAAATAAAACTTTTCGAAGCCCGATATCCCAAAACCTCTGGAACTTGAAATATGGACCTAGGTTTAGGGTCAAGGTCGACTCTTCCCTAGGTCATAGTTGAGGTTGACTCTTCCCTAGGTCAGGGTTGAGGTTGATCTTGACCTTGAGATGGAAGATTTCAAATTCTCAAGACCAGGTGCCAGAAAAGGGCTAGAAACAAGTGGAGAGAGAAGCAGAACAGGGGGAAAAATCCATATCCATGCAAAGACCTATTCAAGGTGCTTGACATGACCCTAAACCACTTACTCAGAGGGCTAAAATTTCTTAACATGGAAGTTCTTCCATTTTAAGATTATACATTAATCCCCCACTTTAGCAAGAGTATGGACTTGATGCAAACTCTTGGTAAAGGAGATCATAATGAAAAGATAATCTTATTGAAATCAAAGGGACAAAGGGATATACAAGCCCCCAGGTAATTGAGTCTTTGTCAACTCCAAGATTGCTATAAGAGAGACATAACTAGAAGAGAGAGAGAGAGAGAGAGGAGTGGCTGACTCACACAGTAAGATGTGTGTATCTCACTGTGAACCATAAAAAGGATAGGATCACCTACCAAGAAAAAACTTGATAGTCACCCCATAAAGTTGTGCACCTTCTAGCAGCTTTGTGCATGTATGTAGCACATCTTCTAATGGCTTTTATAAAGTACCCATGGATCCATATCCTTATATCACCATAGAATACATTTATAAAATGTGTATCTCTTTAGGATTTAGCAACTTATGTGTGTTACCTTCGGAGGATTTAGCATATTTGAATTTGGAAATGCATGTCTCTTTAGGATTTAGCAACTTATGTGTATTACCTTCTGAGATTTAGCATGCTACAAAACAAAAGGTTAGAACAAAAATACATAATATAGAGGGAGGCTGTATATATTCCCCCCTCCTTAAGATGGAAAAAACATACTATTTTGACATGTTAAGGAAAGAAAAGAATAAGGATAAAGCCTTCTTCAACATCAAGACAATATCCACAAACAACACCCAGTCCAAGCCAAGAAGTTCATAGCTCCTATGAGGCCATAGAAGGGACGAATGCAAAGAGATATCATGCAAGAAGGGAAAAAGTACCCTTGTGAGGGATAGAACACTACTCAGTTTCCAAGGTGAGAGATTTATCAACCATGGAAACCCAATGTCAAACAATGAAATAGGTTATGATCAAGGATAGAAATCCTCAATGCAAACCAAAATTTCCATTTATGATTGGATATCACATAATAGATAGATACTACTTAACCAAGGGAAAATTGGATCCCAAAAAGACAAAAAGGAAGGAGATGGCATCCTTGCCCCCCAAGCATAGGAACAAAGATGTAAGGGGACCTATTATATCTCTCAAAACACTATACAAGACAATGAGCCCCCAAGGATTAGGCTAACATTGTTTACAAAATGTGGAGTTCCATAATAGGAACATAATTCCAAAATAGTCATCCACCACTGGCTCAAAATTTTGACCTAAGTTCTTAATAAACTCACTGATTTGGATGATGACCGGTCGGTTGACATCCCAATCAACATTACCAATAGGTGGGAAATATTTTTGCAAGTAGAAAAATGTACAAACAAATAATGAAGCAAACTTACAAGTGTTGGTCTTTGGTACCTAGATGTTCCTCATATTCTCTTCCAATTGTTCAATGGTAGCGCAGTGAGGTCTAGCCATAAACCTTTCTTGACAATCTTATAAGCTATGTTTACTACTCCACATGGGACGTTGTTGGGCCTGCTAGATTGAAAAATCTTGTAGCCAATAACATAGGCTCCAAATCTTGTTTTCGGATCAGTGATGGTGTTGATCATCATTCCTCTACCATCCCACTCAGCTCCTGTCAGCTTCTCAGTCTCTTCTCTTGGTGGGTTCCTTATGGCCTTTGCCTTATCACTTGTTGGGTATCCAGTAACCATGTGAATAACATCCTTAGATATTTTAACCAGTTCATCTAACCACATTTTTCCTTCATGAACATGGCTTAACACAACCCTAATCCATTATGACTTGAACTCCCTTGGGAAATATAGGTCATTTGTCAATCCTTTGACTTCCAGGTGTTTATGCTCATCCTTGAGCTTTCCATTATCGCTTGGCTCTTGGTATGTTGATTTCAGATTGAAGTCTCTGATTTTACTTATTTTGCAATGGATATAAGCACATATATCATGTACTAGTAATACCCTAGGAGGTATGCTTGAAAATGTGCCTGATTGATCAATTTGTGAAGCAATCTCAAGGTGCAATTTGTATCTGGATTCCCCATATGTTGCAGAATTAATCACTGTGACCTTCTTGTCACTTTTAGTCTTCGATTTCATAGACTTGGATGAAGATGCCATAATTTTAACAAATTTAGGGCTTCGCAAAATCTTTAGGAAAATAACTCAGTTGCAAAGAACTTACTTGAAATGATAACAAATATCTCGGGATCTACTCAAATCTTTGTTGAAATTGCTTGAAAAAATATTTGCACAAATTCACTCAAATCACTTTGGTTCTACTCTTGATCATTGTGTGACAAAATGACCTGCATCATTGTGTATTTATACCTAAAATTCCTTTTCCTGCTCAAATTTATGCATTAAATGCTTTACATACCACAACTTGATTAATACAATGATGTTTGGTTATCACTTTGAAACTTCAGCTCAGTTAACACTAAATATTGCTCGGTTGATACTTCAACTCAATTAACCTTGACACTTTCACCGACTAATAATCTTTTACTCGGTCATGCTTTTACTGACTATACACACTTTATTCTCAAAACATGTAATACCCTAGTGCATCTTATTTCATGCTAATTTGGTGTTCATTCAGTAGATATAAGGAACTATTGTAAGATATAACTGATTGAAATTTAGTTCCATACTTAATTGAATTGCTTAGGTGCAGGTGGTAAGATTACCTAATCTAAAGGATGAGGTGTCACCAATTGTTGTGCTTGTTCCAGAATTTTCATGTGTTTCTCTCCTCCACATTTGATTTCGTATACTTTTAATTTCTTCAATGGTGTTTCCATTTGTATTAGCATTCACCTCTGGTGCTCAATCTCTATAGTCTTTTCTTAAATGACTGACCTTGTGACAATACAAACATGTCATTCCTTAATTTGTCCAATTTCAAGATCTTCCTCTCCAGTGCATTCTCATGCAATTTCCTGCATTATGTCCATATCTTCCACATGTTGTGCAACTAGTCCAAGTGTCATAATCCAAAGTATATGCATTACCTTGCCTTCTTGATTGATATGTCTTATTTTTCCCTTTCAGTTTCCACACTTGCTTCTTCTTTGTCCTACATTCCTGTGATATGTGTCCATGCATGTTGCAAGTGTGACAGTTCTTTTCCATGTAGTGTTTCTTAGGTGACTTATTCAATTTTGATCTAGCCTCATGTGCTTAATGTCCATACTTATTGTAGTTATAACAATAACCATTAAATTTAGGAGTGGATTCAAGAATACCTTTTACTTTTATTTTGCAAACATTTGATGTGCGACTGGGTTTCCCACAATGATAGCATGAGAGCTTCTTTGTCCTTGGTTGTGCATAGGCATTATTTTTTTTATCTTATCTTGATGACTCTCCCTGCTCGGTATAGCCTAAACCAGTAGTTTTATCAAGTCTTCTTTGACTTCTTAGGAGTTAATCCATCCTTTTGGTGCTTTCTTTAGCTTTCTTAATCATCTCATTATGTTTTTATTGAATCTTTACTTCATTCTTCAATCTTTCATTCTCTTCTCATAATTCATCGATGTCTTCCAATTTCTTAGTAAGTTCATTGTTTACTCGGTTGACTTCCTGACTCATGACAACCATCTGATTGGAAATTTCAAAATGATTCTCAGTGAGTCTTAGTATCTCAGATTCCTTTTCTTGCATCTTATCAGTCATTTTTCTTCTATCTTCAATAGCCAAGTTCCTTTCTTGTTCAGCCTGTCTTGCATTGTTCATGACATCAATCATTCTAACTATTTGTGTCTCTTGACCAATTTGCAGTGCTTTCACTTGATCAGTAAGATGTTGATTTTTTAAGATAGATCTGATATGGTTCCTTCAAATGCATCAGATATACTTCCAAATCTAGATCCAGATCCTTCAAATGGATCATATATTTATTCTTCATGATAATCAGTCTCATTATACCAAAATGTTGTTTCCTTCCTTTTGACTAGTAATTCTCTCAATTTTTCTTTGGCTTCCTTGAATTTTTCAAAGTTGATCTGCAACTACAATTTTTTATTTTCAATAGTCTTGTCAAGCTTATACCTTTCCATTCTTAGATTTCTCTTCAATGATTAAACTTCCTTAACAAGAGAACTAGCTCTGATACCAATTGTTAGAATTATGGAAAGGTCTGTACTGAGATGGGAGAGGTGAATCGGTACCCTTAAAAAATTTCAAACAAATCCTTGTAAACATGTATATCAATAACCGATAGTATCATTTGCATTCAACATACATCCAAAACATAACTGAAATGTAAATGCATGTAATCTAACCAAGTATACAAACATGAAACTTCATACACACAACACATGTATTTTGGTATCGCAGAAACCATTTTTAGAAGGTAAAAACTACATTGGGGATGACACCCACAAAGCTTCACTACTACAGTAACAAAGTTTCCAATTAAGGCTACAAAGATTTGATCACTTTTGGTGATCTTACCATGTTAGGAGTAACAATAAGATCAATTAGATCTACCTGGTTAAAGGATTTTAGCAACATAATTAAATGTGCACTCGATTAAGTCCACTCTGATAAGAGATTTAAGGTCTACTATAATGGTTAAAAATTAACATTAAGATTGATCTATAAATAGAAACTTATCCTTCCTGATATCAAATTTGTTATGTACTTATCTATTATCACCTTAATGTGATTGATCTCTTCTCTGAATTTTTCTTGGTAGCCTTCTATTTCTGATAAACCATATGCTTTGTCAATGCTTTTCAATCACAACCCTATCTAAACTTCAGATGTCTTCTAATGGAGGCTACTACATGTGTGATATATGTCAAAATGACATCTATACAATATTTGTATCAAAATTATTTGACCTAATTAGGATTTGGATACTATCTTAGAAAAACTAAGATCAATGGTAGAAATGAATAACCTAGATCATCTTTAAATATGAATCATCAGTAATTAAATGATTACATCCATATTAAATTTCATCTTGATCTTGGTAAACTATTTTATAATCAGTGTACATCATTTGCCTTGTAGTTTGTGTCATTCCAAACTGCTATGTCATTTTCTTGTTTCACTCAGTGTACACTGCATTCATCACTCGGTAATTAACTGGTGCTCAGTTTATATGAATTCTTAGTGACTACTATGCTCGATACTTAGTATTCATCTGGCTCGATAAGAGTGCTCAGTCAAAACTATATTCAGTTATCATAGTGATCTGCCTTGTGTTCTGCTCCGTGTCTAGGCTCTACGTATTGACTGACTATATTTTCTTGTCTCCTTTACCGACTATATGACTGAATGATACTAATGACAATCGTTAATTCTCTTTAGGATTAATAGCTTTATGATAGTTTATTCAGATGCACCTATGTTTAGGATTATGAATTGATGATGCAGTATGATGGATATATTATATGTTTATGATGTAATTTGATTCATGAATACATGTTTATGCAAATTATGATCAGATGTAAATATTAAATTATGTTATAATGAATTATTAAAATATAATTTCTATGATGTGTATTTGATTATATCATTTACTTACTATTTCATTGGTGATTTCTTGGACTACTGATGTTTGTAGTGAGTGTGCAGAAGATTGACCATGGTTCTAAATGCGGGTAACAAAGAGTGAATCTAGTGAAGAGACATGAACCTCATTGTCTTGTTTTTTATTCGTAAAAGTGTTGTTGAATGTTTTTATTTAATTTAGTAAATCTATTTATATTAGTCATGTTATTTATGAATGGGTTGGAATTTATGTTGTGTCACTTGAAACATGGGTGTATGAGGTGTTCACATCACTAACCCTTTTAACTAAGATAAGTGTGACACCAACTAGAGGGTTAACTTGTAGAGTCCCCATGCTTACCCTAAGGTTAGGAAGCCTCTAGAAGGGGATCAAAGCAAGCTAAATTCGTAGGTTAACTTCAAGTGAGGTTTTTAAGGGTCTAGGAAGCTTCTAGAGGGCAGTTAGGGTCAAATTTAACTACCCCACTTGGTATACTAAGGGTTAGGGGCTAAATTTTGGTCATTAGAACTCATAGGACTCATGAATGAACCCTCTAAAGTACCCCCAAAGTCAAGATCTAAGTTTAGGAGTTTTGAAAATTTGGGCAAACCATCTTCTCAACTCAATTTAGTCTTCAAACCTCATTTATGAGGGGATGAGGATATTTGGAAAAATTATGGTGAGGGTACTCCATTTATGGTTGTAAGTTAGTGGTTGAGTAGGGGGTCATTTAGAGAGTTTTTAGGAGACTTCCTAGGTTTCCCACCCACTCTCTACCCTTAGAGACTTACTAATTTGGAAGAACTTCTTGGAGGATAAAAAGGATAAATCTCTTCTCAATTCTCATTACCTTAAGCTTGGAAATAGGTTGGTCCTCATACTCATGTTTTTGTGCAATGTAATATGGAAAGCTTGAATGTTCTCTCATGGAGTCATTATGGTATTGTTGTGTTTTTTATTACTCCTTGTTATGTTTATTTCTTTTAGTATTGGGTTTTATTTTGTTTGTTAGGGGATTTTTAAAGGCACTCACCCTTGGGAGGGCAGAGTAACCTTGGAGGGTGAAAGGAATAGTGACA
>BSBK01003699.1:0-225000 GCA_027943335.1 Chamaecyparis obtusa | reverse complement strand
CTCTGCCTTCATTCTTTCTTCCTACACAAAGATCATTGGATTTATATTCTACTTTATTATGATCCATATTTTTTTTATCAAATTTTGTAGCATAATCAAATCCATAGCAGTCTTGCTCTATAATCTTGAACAACGTATCCATGCTAAGCTCCTCTAAGACCCCCAATTCATTGACCTTGTTTATGAATTCTTTATGTGTAGGCATAATGTGTGTAGGTATCCTCTAATACATATTACCATCCTTATGAATAATTGTGCATAATATTACCCTTCAAAATATTCCAAATTGAAAAAGGAATCAAGTATCTAAACATGTTAGGATCTTCTTCAATGTTACAAGTATGGTCTCCATACATGTCCTCTTCTTCCTGATCTGCATCATGGAGTAAAACAAGGAATAACTGCTCCAAATCATTCTATGATGACATACTTTGTGTAGGAAATAATTCATATGCCTCCCTTGAAAATTATTTCAATATCCTAACAAAAAACCTCATCGCATGACCTTCTGAGTCAACCTTGTAAGCATATATGAACCTATAGAAGACATACAAATGATTGAGAGAAGATTCGCCACCTTCTCCATAGAATTTAGGGGCAATGTATGAAAGTCTCAAATATAAATCATTAGGATTTCATTGAAACCTTCTAAGGTCCAATGGTCTAACTTCACTTGGAATGAACTATCTCTTTTTCCTTGGTTGGAACATTTTTTAATAACAATGTCCCCTCTTTCAACGGTGAGAAATGACATTTCTCTAAGTTCCTTCCCTCAGCAGAGTCACTAATGACTAGGATAATCCTTCTCTTGAAGTACCAATGAGAAATTTATAAAAATGTAGAGCTACCACCTCCTAATGGAGGAAATGAAAATTCTTCTAAATTTTGAGTTCTTCTCACTAGTAGAGAACATCTAACCAAGGATTATTTTCTAAAGGTTTGAATCCCTCACTCTAGTAGAGTACACCTTAAATCAGATTTGCAGAAATAAATCTAGAACTTTTGCAACCAACTTCACAAAGGATCAAAGAGAACAAATGTACTTCAAGGAATTTCAAAACTCCTCAAAATCATAAATTCAAAAATATCAAAAAAATTTAGCAACAAAAGAAATCAACTTCCTCTTCACTGGTCTGGAATCAAAGACTCTTAGGGCTGCTTTGCAATTTTTTCCCCAATAGAATTGCCAATCTGTTGTATGAATTAGATGGGGAAAACTTGGACTTTCAATCTTCTACAAGTTATCACCAGAGATTCTAAGGATTCTTTAAAAATGTTTTTATAAACAAATCCCCAGCAGAGTCGCCAATCTATTGGTTCCCAAATTGACTAGTTGGAAATCCTATGAGCTTGCCTACTCAATGCTAGGATCTTCCAACTCAATTAGGCCAACTAACAAGAATAGTCTTAAAAGATACAATTCCCCTACACTTTTGGCTCTGCAGGACCAAGCAGGGGTACCTATTCCTAAGCCAACTCTTTCGGCTTTAGGATTTTTATAGAAGAAAATCTGATCACAAATGCATCCAAAGACTCTTCTAAATACCAAGAAATTGAGAATCCCTTTAAAATGAACAACTTGAACAGTATGTATGAGTTCTTGAAAGTACAAATCTCTTGAATATATAATTCTTGAAAATAAGAATTCTTGAAATAATTAAATGTTTATATATAATGTTTCAATATTTGGACGGATGCTTGCAAGAAGAAATATAGAAAAGAGTCACTATCTTCAACTATGAATCCAATGATTACCTTTCAATGATCTCAAAGATCAATACCATGTTCATTTGGGCAATAGAGTCTACTACAAAGAAGATCCTTATGTACAACTTTATGGGACAATATACATTCAAGTATCATCAATTGTTCATGTGCTCTAAATGTAGAAGACCAATCATATATATGCAATTCGGTGTTATTCTAATAGGATTTTAACTTCTTTGGATGGAAGACAAATTAAAAAAGGATGAGGAAACACATGTAGATTTCACCCTATCCATGTTTATCAAATAAAGAATGCTATTAAGGACCTTAATGCACAAGAATTATCAAGAACAGTTCACCAATTACCTTGGTGACCACAAAGGACTAATCCAACTTGCAATTTATCCCTATGCCTCAACTGAAAAAAAAAAAAAAAACATAAAAACTTTATTGATCATGAAAGAAAAATACATAAGTTCATGTTGCAATCCGTGACTTCTAATCTACAGTCCTAATTAAAAATTGGTATCAATCTATCTCTATTCTCCCCTCTCGTTGATTTTGGTATCCCCATTTATATGTAAATTAAATGATGCATACAAGCTTCAAATCAATGTGAATCTTCATAATGAATAACTAATTTTATGTCAACAGCTGCAACTTTCACATTACAACAAGAAAAACTCTAATGATCATAAGAAAAATGATTTGCAAATGTCATTACGCATAAGGCTTCTCTGTTTAATTCTAAAAATAGTCATTGAATTTCATATCAGTGACCATTAGATTTTAAAAATCTATTTCTTTCCCTTTGTAAAAATTTGGCGATCACGATTATATCCTCTAGAATTTGCATCTTCCCAAATTATATCTTGTGCGACCACATGGTTGTATATGGTGATCCCTTCTTCTAATTCTTTGTTGGGCCTTGGTTAAATCTTGGACTACTTAACACACCCAATTTTGCATGTGCGATAAATCAATTGCTTCCGATGTATTTTTCAAATGAACATGTCAGTCTTTATGTCACATCATCGGCCACCTTAGTTAAGTACTACAGAGTGTGCCATCATGTTCATTTCTAGTGTTGCCATGCGTCGTGATTCTGGAGTTTTTTCTCAATCCTCAAGCCTTTTGTTTGTGGGACCCTGGACTCTTGTCACCAATCTGTCAAATTTCTAATAACCTGTCTTTCATACAACTTTAAGTTCAAGAAGGTGGGCCCTAGTCTTCTTTCATCAACTATTGAAAACCACAAGATGATCACAAGATCTACGGCCCACGATGCATTTCAGGACAAATTTTATAAAACACTCTCTCCTTTGAGAATGTGCAGTGGAATGAAGACATGTAGCATGAGTTACTTGCTTTACTGTGATTTCTGATGGTTTGGCTACGTTTCAGAAATCGTACTATTCACTATGATTTCAAGCAGTTTTAGAAAGTCAAGATTTGCATCTATCCTCTTTCATTTCTGATGGCTTATCAAAAATCGCACCTACTCCCTGCAAATTTTTATTGTTCAACTACATTTCAAAAATCGCACTCCTTCACTGCAATTTTTTACTGTTAGGCAAAATTTCAAAAATCGTAATCCTTCAGTATGATTTCTGACAGTTTGGTGAAATTTTGGAAATCGCACTCCTTCACTGTGAATTCTAATGATTTCAGAAAATTGGGATTTTGCTTCCTTTGCAGCTATCCCCGAACTCTTTAAAATAATTTCAGGAACCTCACTTCTTCCCTTCAAATCCTAATTTCTTAAGTTCTTTTTATTTCCTTTGACTTATCACACAAGTCTTTCTTTGTCAACCTTTGATTCAACCTTGCACACAAACACCAGCAGTTACTATTCCCATAGACAAAAACTTGTAAAATTTTCTATAAAGAATATAAATTAATTTGCTAGAAAATTAAGTGTTAACTAAATGTTACCCAAATTCTCTTGTCTTATACAAATTTGGCTAAATCTATCCCAAGGTCTCTATTTTTACCCTACCAAGCATCCCTGAAAGTTTCATGGCTTTAGGTCTTGTCTCCTAGGCTCTGCAATTCTTTTTATCCCCTAGTCTACAGTTAAACAAATTCATAAATATAGTCGTTACCCCAAAAAAATCTAAGCAAACCCATGCGACCTATTCTATTTCACTATTACCTTTTTGGGCCACTTAAATCCCTCTAAATGCACGTGCCCTTTTAAAGTGACCACCTTCATGTGTTAAAGTGTCTAGGTTGTCAGGCGGGGTCCCTTTTAATATTTCCTACAAAAGCCTAGGTCTTCCTGAAAAATATTTCCTCTCGACCTCCCCTTTTTAACTTGTGGTTGTTGCATGTTCACATGGAATCTTCTAAGCCCATGAGATCATGTGATAGGATGACACCTATCTCGACAGGCCCAATTCTTGGTTGCAAATAAGATCAATGGTGGTCGCATGATCTCATGGGATCTTTCGATCCCATGAGACCACCGTTCGTTGCAACGGACTGGATTTCTTTTGACTTCTGCGGGTCCGTTTACTAAGGTGGCCAATTTTTATTGGTCCGGGTTGCTATGATGTGGCCTTTGACTTTTTCAAAAGAGGATTGCAGTATCTTTCACAGGTTTTCTTCTATTTGTTCCTGTTGATCGTTTGCAAGCGCGGGTAGCTCAGAATTTATGTTTTCAGGGGCAGTTGCAATTGGAATAGATGAGGAAAAGATCTGGGCAGCCATTCTCAGTGGATTCTTACTATAAGAGTATCAGATTTGAGCATTCATGATAGCCCAACTTGCAAAGAAGTAGTTGGATCAAGGTCTTTTGTTTGTCGGCGATTTCAGTACAGGGATGGACACGCAAAGACATATCTGATCGGTTGAGATATTTTCAGAGATACATTTATGATCAGACTTGACAGAATTAGGGTTGTGATTATTATATGGAAATTTATGTAACCCTAATTGACTTTTTCTCCTTCCTGTATTAGAAGAGATGTATATATTGTTTTTTGAGAGCTTTTAGAGCGGAGAGTTCACATTTTGTAAAGAAGGTCTCTTTCTTAGAAGGCTATCTATGGAATTTTTTTTCCCTCTGGTTTTCTACATTTTGTAATCTCCCGTTGATGCTTCAGATATTGCAGAGGTATTTTGTGACAATTCTTCATGTCCCTATGCTTCCTTACCTGAATTATCTCCTATTGAATCAAAGTATATGTATGTTTTGAGTGATATCTCAGGGTTCCTGATCCCTCTCTCTTTCTACAATTATTGTGTGTTATTGTGGATGATTTGATGTGAATGCTTTTGTGGGTATACCTCAACCCCTTAACAATCTTGTCTCATTCCTATGCCGAGTTGCAAAGGTGAATGTTTATCTATAGGTTGTAGATTGTGTCTAAAATTTTAGGAATACTATTGTTTGTGAAAGCTCTCTCTCTTTCCCTGAATAGTCTCTTTTCTATTGCAGACCCTTCTATGAAATATTTATGCGGGCCTATTTAGTGAGTTGTGATCTCCTAGACCTGAGTTGTTCATTATTTTCATCCTCTATACTGAGATTCAAACCCTTCATTTCAGTGTATCACCTAGTAGGTAGTTTGCTTTCAAGTCATTTCCCTTTCAAGCATTCCTTCTATCCCTTTTCCCCTCAAGTTTTACTTTTCGTGTCTAGAAGCAAATTAAGGTGATTATCCAAGAGGAACCAGCCTAGAACCTAGAGGTCTCATCTCAGTTAGCATAGGTCCCACAACCTGGAGATGATTCCCATGTTATAATAAGTTATCAAGACTATGAGAGCTTGAAAAAAGGTTGCAAACTTAGTGTATAACAATTCTGGCAAGCCCGGTGGGACCAGCAAAAGAAGTTCATTGTTTGAAAGATTATGTTATCTATGATATGCTGATAACATACTACAAACCTAGAAGAGGTCATTCTACTACATATTTGGCTACTCTGGAATGTCTACTATTTTCAAAGATCAAGTGATGGTATGTTTCAGATCTTTCATATTCAAATTTCAGCTAATTGTATGAGTAGACATGTCGAGTTATTACAGATAGTCAGGTTACTCACCATCCTGTTATGGGAATAATGCTCAATGGGCTAGTCATCAGCCTTATCAAAGCCACCTAAAGCCTGCTTTTATCCCAAGCTTCCATACAATACAAGGCTGTCATTATATCTAGCATGCCTTAAATGATTTCGCCCTTGTGCAAGATTATGAAAGAGCCCTCTGCCAAGACGGATCATGGGCACAAATGGCACAAAAAAAGTTTCAAATCCAACTCCCCTATCATGCTTACCACCCACCCACCCCTTCTTAGCCTAATTGGTAGCAGATTTAGAGCCTAGACTCAATGAAGGAGCAAGACAAGACAAAGAACCTGTTGCTTGATTTAATTAAGCAAGTGTTTGAGATCAAAGAGCAGTAGGAAATGGAGGCTCAAAGTTATCAGCAAGGGTTCATCCCTTACCAAGTGATAGATACTCTTGTTGATGAGAAATAAATAAAAAAATTCCAAGAAGAGATCAGACACTGAGCTGATATTGAAATAGTAAGGTTGAGATCACAAATTGCTCAACAAGAGGCTCCTAGACCTAAAATTCCAAGCTGGAGGACCCATTTGCCTCAAGAGCCTACACATGAAGAGCATACAAAGCACTCATTTCCAAGTTTTAGGAGCACCCTTCAAAAATTTGGGCCTATTTTGGAGCGGTTGCAACCTTATTGTGGTCTGCAACAGTCTAAAGACTATATTAAGATAGAGCCAGTTGCAAGGGACCAACACCAAGATGATAGGGCCTTCAGTTTTCCAAGCTTTAAGATGGGTATGCCTTCTATGTCTCCCTCAAAGCCCCCTCAATTTCATATCCCAAGTTTTAAGGAAAAAAATTCCTTCCGAGAGCCTATACTTGAGATTCAGTCTACCACTCTACAAGAACAGTCTGTTCAAGAAAGTTGTTTATCTCAAGAGGCCCCTTTGGTCTCTCAAGATGATGAAGTGTTGTGGATACCCCAATGGACTCTACCTCCTAGCTGTCAAATGCCAGATCTTTTCAAAGATACTAGTCTAGTGTCTGAGCAAGGACCTATGGTAAGTAAGCTTTCATTTGAAGAAGAGGAGAAAAAATCTGAGGTATCAGTGCAAAGTGATGACTATGATGAATTGGAGCAGTAGGATGAGGAGGTGGAGTTTGATGCCCAACATGAGCTCTTGGTTGATTTGTTGAATGAGCTTCCCCTCTTTGTTGATGATGAAGAAGAGACCATGCCATTACCTATGGGTGATGGTCAATCAGAATAATAGGTCCACCATCAATAGGAGGTTGATACAAAGGGGGATGCTATGCTTTTATTTGATAAGCTATCTAGTTTTGTTGAGAAGGATAATAAAGATATGATCATATCCACCCCTAGGAAGTTGCAGCAGCTAGAAGAGATTGACCCTGAGGATATGTTGATTCATGAGCTTGATCTCATCTTTGAGGAGGAGACTTCCCAATGTGCAGAGGATAACCAAAGCCTTGGGGAGGATTTTTTGAAGCACATCATAGGAGGCTTGTGTTTGGAGCTTGATTGTAAAGAGCTAGTCATTCCTAGGGATCTTCAGGACATTAACAACTTTGATGAGCTCTTTTCCTTTTTAAAAGAAGAGGATGACAGTCCCCTATCCACAGATGATGAGTTGACATGGCTATCCATGATGGAGGGCAACCATGAAGATAAAGAAGAAGCCATCAAGGAAAGTCCTACCTTTAGACTTTCAAGAAGCTGCCCCATCAGATACTTGGCACAGAAGGAGTTTATCGAGGCCCCTCCATATGATCAATTAGAGGAAGGTAAGCTTGATCCTATTCTTACAGAGATAGTTGATAATTATTTGACAATTTTTTGTGTCCCTCATATCTTTTTAGCTATCCTCATGTGTCCAATGCAAAATATCCTAATAAGGAAAGGTAGCTATTTTTCACAACCATTGAATGGTTTTGTTTGACTAGGTTTCTGTAACTAGTTAGTTTAGGATAGGTTAGGTTTTCCTGCTTTCTATCCCTATTTTCTTGGTTAGTTTCCCTATTTTCCAATAAGTGCTCATGCATAGTTCTATCCCTCTGGTTCCAGTTCTATCTCTTTGTGAAGGTTTCTTGTGCTCAAATGTTGACCCCATGACCAATGGATTGCATTAAGGCCACTAGTTTCAATGTCTAGCAGGCTGACATCCAGTAGAAATCACCAAAATGTTACCCAAATTTTGCTGTCTTATACAAATTTGGCTAAATCTATCCCAAGGTCTCTATTTTTACCCTGCCAAGCATCCCTAAAAGTTTCATGGCTTTAGGTCTTGTCTCCTGGGTTCTGCAATTCTTTTTATCCCCTGGTTTGTAGTTTAAAAAAATCATAAATATAGTCGTTACCCCAATAAAACCCAAGCAAACCCCTGCGACCTATTCTATTTCACTGTTACCTTTTTGGGCCACTTAAATCCCTCTAAATGCATGTGCCCTTTTAAAGTGACCACCTTCATGTGTTAAAGTCTCTAGGTTGTCAGGCAGAGTCTCTTTTAATATTTCCTACAAAAGCCTAGGTCTCCTCGGCAAATATTTCCTCCCAACCTCCCCTTTTTAACTTGTGGCTGTCGCATGTTCGTATGGAATCTTCTGAGCCCATGCGATCATGCAACAGCATGACACCTATCTTGGTGGGCCCAATTCTTTGTCACAAATAAGATCAACGGTGGTCGCATGATCTCATGGGATCTTTCGATCCCATGTGATCATGCGACCACCGTCTGATGCAAGGGACTGGATTTCTTTTGACTTTTGTGGGTCCGTTTGCTGAGGCGGCCAATTTTTATTGGTTTGAGTTGCTATGATGTGGCCTTTAACTTTTTCAAAAGAGGATTGCAGTATCTTTCACAGGTTTTCTTTTGTTTGTTCATGTTGATTGTTTGCAAGCGCGGGTAGCTCAGAATTTATGTTTTCAGGGGCAGTTGCAGTTGGAATAGATGAGGAAAAGATCTGGGTAGCTGTTCTTGGTGGATTCTTACTAGAAGAGTATGAGATTTGAGCATTCATGATAGCCCAACTTGCAGAGAAGTAGTTGGATCGAGGTCTTTTGTCTGCCGGCAATTTCAGTACAGGGATGGACACACAAAGACATATCTGATCGATTGAGATATTTTTAGAGATACATTTATGATCAGACTTGACAGAATTAGGTTTGTGATTATTATATGGAAATTTACGTAACCCTAATTGACTTTTTCTCCTTCCTATATTAGAAGAGATGTATATATTGTTTTTTGAGAGCTTTTAGAGCGGAGAGTTCACATTTTGTAAAGAAGAAGGTCTCTTTCTTAGAAGGCTATCTGTGGCATTTTTCTCCCCTCTAGTTTTCTACATTTTGTAATCTCCCATTGATGCTTCAGATATTACAGAGGTATTTTGTGACAATTCTTCATGTCCCTATGCTTCCTTGCCTGAATTATCTCTTATTGAATCGAAGTATATGTATGTTTTGAGTGATATCTCAGGGTTCCTGATCCCTCTCTCTTTCTACAATTATTGTGTGTTATTGTGGATGATTTGATGTGAATGCTTTTTTGGGTATACCTCAACCCCTTAACAATCTTTTATTCATATGCCGAGTTGCAAAGGTGAATGTTTGTCTGCGGGTTGTAGATTGTGTCTAAAATTTTAGGAATACTATTGTTTGTGAAAGCTCTCTCTCTTTCCCTGAATAGTCTCTTTTCTATTGCAGACCCTTCTATGAAATATTTATGCGGGCCTATTTAGTGAGTTGTGATCTCCTAGACCTAAGTTGTTCATTATTTTCATCCTCTATACTAAGATTCAAACCCTTCATTTCGATGTATCACCTAGTAGGTAGTTTGCTTTCAAGTCATTTCCCTTTCAAGCATTCCTTCTATCCCTTTTCCCCTCAAGTTTTACTTTTCATGTCTAGAAGAAAATTAAGGTGATTATCCAAGAGGAACCAGCCTAGAACTTGGAGGTCTCATCTTAGTTAGCATAGGTCCCACAACCTGGAGATGATTCCCATGTTATACTAAGTTATCAAGACTATGAGAGCTTGAAAAAAGGGTGCAAACTTAGTGTATAACACTAAACATATGTGCATTTAATCTTTTGAAACAATTAGTATTTCTAGAACATGTTATTGACCCAAGAATGAAGATAAAAATCAAATCCTATGATGAATAGGAAAGATCTTCCAAAGGATTAGGGGTTTTACCTAACAGAGTGGGACCTATGGAAAGAGATGTTGTATTTCAAGTCCTTGATTTACCACTTTATTATAATATTCTTCTTGATAGGCCATGGATTCATACAACACAAGTAGTGCCTTCTATATACCATCAGTATATAAAATTATCTCATAATGGATTAGAACTAATAATTCCAACGGGTACAACTTATCCTTGCAATAATCTCAAACAAGTGGACAGCACACAAAAAAGAAAGTTCTAAAGTAGCTAAAACTTCCAAGGAGATGGTCTTACAGAGGTTTCCAAAGAAGTTGAATATCCAAGACATAGGAATGGGAGAGTATTAAATTGACTCATCAATATCCATGATGGATTTACCTTTATCTCCTAGATCTTAAGGAAGACCCTCATCAATCTTCACACCATCCAATGATAAAACATTAACGATTCATGAAGGAACATGGATGGTCAAAGCTAAGATGTCTCTATTAGAGGAAAATGAATAAAAAATTATCTTGAAATGGTTATACAGAGAAGAACAAGATGGAAATGTTAAAAATGTTGAGATATCACCAAACAAATATGGCAAAGGATATGACTGTTAGGAATAGTCCCAAGAGATAACTGAGAGGGGGGAGGGTGAATTAGTTATCTACAAGATTCAATTCTTTATCCAATTAAGTATAGTTAAACATAAAGCATAAACACAATGAAAGAACACAAGAACACAACACTAATATTTTGGTTACAGGGAAACCCAAATAGGTAAAAACCCCGATGGGACTTGATACCCACTAATATTTTGTACTAGTGTACAATGATCTTTGTTAGAAGATCCTTTACCCTGTTAGGTTTAGCTTTACAATATATTAAGTACATTAGACCTAGTCAAGGGTTAGACCCTATTAGGATTCTTTTACAATTGTCCTTGTTAGGGGAGAGAACACACTTTCTGAGAGCTCAGTGCTCAAATGGGCGAAGGCTACAACCTTCTGAATAATAGATATACACTATATCTGGATCTTGGTGAACTACACTTTAACCTACTATCTGTATTAGTTCCAATGAATAGCACAAGTACTTTACTTGGTCACATAGACCTTCTTTTGATGGCTCAACACTTCGCACACTCTGCTCTACTTTGCTTAACCAACTATGAACCACACTTCAGCAATCACAAATGACTGCCTATAAATAGCTTTCCTCCAAATGATATAATCAGATTAGCCTATTAGAACCACCTTGAAATCATATTAGAGAAACCATAATAAACTCCAACAATATTTTTTCAGCTCTATTATGCATGCAACACAATCTGGGACCTGTCTAATAAAATAAATGTAGACGCACGCAACACACTATCGGCTCTACCAAAACAACTGGAAATTTCTATGTAAGCTGAATTAACTCAAGCACTCTTAACCAAACATCAATAACACTTCTCCAAGCTTAAATCCAAGGGCACATACCCTCAAGATAGGTGCAACTCAAGAACCAATAAAATTTATGTTGGCTCTTCTAAACAAACACAGGAAACTACTATTGGGGAATAACGACTACATAACTTTACTTGTGTTCAACATCAAACCATGCATCCATGAAATTAACATCACTAACATGTCTTCAACATATATCCAAGTGCACAAGGCTCCATGATAAATGTACGAACAATCATACACAGAACACTACCTGTAACTCTGTTAGGAACACTGATGACACCAACTGCTAAATAACTATTTGTACTAACAGTTAACCTCTGCACCCATGATATCATGATGATATCATGTCCATGCTACATATATAGAAAGATTACTATATAAGACTTCCATGCATGCTACTTTCCATATGTTGTCATCAATGACAAACATATAGTCAGTACTGGCCTGCTGGCAAATCTCCAACAATCTCCCCCTTTGGCATTGATGGCAACATGTGGAATGAAAAACCACCACCAATCCAAATGAACATTTCTTTTATAACAATCTCCATTTCCTCAACTGAACTGCTATAATATATGAATGTTGCTCCCCCTTAGTATATTACTCCTCTTTTGCTTCTATTTTTCATGACTCTTTATATTAATCCCCCTTTGACATCAATGGCAAAGGGTGCCATTCATTTTAAGCACCGATACTACTCCTGAGGTAGAGTAGTCAACCTTCCACCAGTTCCAAAGGACTGATGCCTTTCCTTCTTTCTTCTAAGTAGAAATAGGGAAGGGAATGACTCCCAACTTCTCCCTAAGATACTCAAAAGTATCCTTAGGCAAGGGCTTTTTGAATATATCTGCCAACTAATCTTTAGTACTCACATAGTCCAACTTGACTTCTTTCTCTGCTACTTTCTCTCTTAGGAAGTGATACTTGATCTCAATGTGCTTTTTCTTTGTATGCATTACAGGGTTCTTTAACATATTGATAGTGCTAGTGTTATCACAGTGAATAACAATAGGATAATCAATCTGAATTCCAAAATCCTTTATAATCTGCTTGATCCAAACAATTGTAGAATAATTCAGGGTTGCTACAACATACTCTTCTTCTATTGTTGACTGGGAAATACAATTTTGTTTCTTTCTTGTCCAAGTGACAAGTCTGTCACCAAGAAACACAGCTCCTCCTGAAGTACTCTTTATGTCATCAACACATCCTACCTAATCTGCATCAGTGTACACATGAAGCTCAACATTTTCTGAATTAGGATACCATAGACCATAATCTATAGTGCCCTGCAAGTATCTAAATATTCTTTTTACTACCATGAGGTGACTTTGTTTAGGTTCTTTTGCAAATCTTCCAACTATTCCAACTGCATTTGAAATATCAGGTCTAGTCTAAGTAAGATATATGAGTTTACCAATCATGGACATATAGAATGTTATATCTACTACTAGTGAGTCATCTTCTTTTGTAAGCTTTCATCCAGTGATCATAGGGGTTCCTACTGGCTTGCAATCATCCATCTTGAATTTCTTCAATGTCTCTTTCACATATTTTGATTGACTAATAAAAATTCCTTTTTTTGTCTGCTGCACATTTAGTCCCAAAAAGTATTTGATAGGACCAATCATACTCATTTCAAACTCATTCTTCATTTATTTGGCAAATTCAGCACTTAGTTTGTCATTACCTCCAAAGATAATGTCATCAACAAATATAGCTACAAGAAGTAAACCTTCAGAAGTATCTCCAATGAATAGATTACAATCTGCTACTCCTTTCTTGAATCCAATCTTTGTTAAGTATCCATCTAGTCTCTCATACCATGCTCTAGGGGCTTGCTTAAGTCAATAGAGGGCCTTCTTTAATCTTCATACCATATCAAGTCTGTCTGATAAGGTGAATCCTTACAGATGCTCAATGTATACTTCTTCTTTCAAGTCTCCATTCAGGAATGCTGACTTGACATCCATCTGATAAACATTGAAGTTTTTTACTGTAGCATAAGCTAAAAACAACTTAATAGCTTCTAATCTACTCATAGGTGTAAATGTGTCTGAATAATCAATTCCTTCTCTTTGTGCATATCCTTTACATACTAATCTTGCTTTATTTCTTACTATTTTACCATCTTCATTCCTCTTGTTTCTGAATATCCATTTTGTTCCAATCACATTCTTATCACTAGGTCTTGGGATGAGTTCCAAAGTGTCATTCTTAACAATCTGATCAAGTTCATCTTTCATAGCATCATGCCAATCTGAGTCATTACATGCATCTTCAACACTTAAAGGTTCAATCTGAGATAGTAAACATATTGCTTCACTTCTAGCTGAGTTCTTTGCTTGGGACCTTGTTAGGACTTTGGCACTCTAATCTCCAATGATGTCTATCTTGGAATGATTTCTTGATGTAAACTTTGGAACTTTGGGTGATGCTGACTTATCAGCCTTGGGAGTTTCTTCTTCACTTTTCTCAGGGTCATTGAATAACACATCAATACTGTCAAACATTTCTTCAATAACTATCTCACTAGTAGAGGGTCTAGGTTCTTCCTCAATCATGGGTGAGTAATCATGATATCTTTCTTGAATCATAAACTTTTCATCAATCTTTACATGAGCACTTTCAATGATCTTCTTCAACCTTAAATTGAAACATCTATAAGCTTTACTTTTAGTAGAGTAACCAAGAAAAATACCTTCATCACTTCTTGCATCAAACTTGCCTACTACTTCATCCCTCTTGATGTAGCACTTGCTTCCAAATATTCTAAAGTATTTTACTATGGGAACATTACCAAACCATAGCTCATATGGTGTTTTGTCAGTGCCTAGCCTCAATTGAATTCTATTGATGGTATAGACTAATGTATTGACCGCATCTCTCCAATAGGTGTGTGCAACTTTTCCTTCTATCATAATGGTGCGCACTGTATCAAGAATGATCCTATTCCTTCTCTCTACAATTCCATTTTGTTGAGGGGTTCTAGGTGCACTTAACTATCTCTTTATGCCATGTTCTTCGTAGTACTCATAGAATCTGTCAGAGGTGAATTCTCCTCCTCTATCTGATCTCAAACATTTTATCTTTAGTCCAAATTTATTCTCAACCTTAGCTTTGAATATTTTGAACTTATCAAATGCTTCTGACTTATCTTTTAAGAATGCAACCCACATCATCCTAGTATAATCATCAACAAACAAAATGAAATACCTTTCACCATAGTATGATCTTGTTTGAGTTGGACCACATAGGTCTGTATGAATCAGATCTAACTTGTTCTTTGCGGAATTATGCTTTCTCCTGAATGAATTTCTCACATGCTTCCCCATCACACATTCCCTGCATATAGTATCAATTGGCTTTGCTATGCTAGGTAGATCTCTTACTACCTTAACATTACTTATCTTTACTATGTTATCAAAATTGATATGACATGGTCTCTTATGCCACAACCAACTGTCATCAACTTTAGCAACAAAACAACTTTCTTCTGAATTGAGTTGAAAAACATTACCTCTTGTCTTAGAGCCTGATGTAATCATAACACCATCCTTGTTGTTAATGATGCATTTGTCATCTTTGAACTCCAACTGATAGCCTTTTCCAAGTAACTGACCAACACTGAGAAGGTTATGTTTCAAACCATCAACATAAAGAACATCATCAATACTATTCTTTCCATCCAAAGTGATGGCTCCTCTACCAACTATTGTTTTAGGAGTGTTGTCTCCAAATCTGACCATACCTCCATTGTATTTGTCCAAATGAACAAACCTGCCATTATCACCTGTCATGTAATGTGAACAACCACTGTCTATAATTCAGTCTGTCCTTATGTCAACTTGTGAAATCAATGCAAGATCTTGATTTCCTTTCTTCTCTTCATGAGCTATCTTATTATTCATTTTATCTACAATAGAAATGAATCCAATTTCTTCTTCACCAGACTCATCATCTGATACTCCATCTCCAGCATAGTAGCATTCCTTAGAATACTTAGGCTTGTAATCATTTTTTAACTTTCTAGCTCTAGTAGGACACTTAGATGCAAAGTGACCAATCTTATTACATGAAAAGAACTTAAATGGTAATTGACCTTCATATTTTCCTTTTCCTTTCTTTTCTATTTTAGCAATCATAGCAATGAAATCCTCTAGATTTTTCTCTTCATCATCATTATCAAAATTACCAGAAGTGTTTGCAGATTTCTTACCATGAACTCTTGCTTTGAAGGTTGTTTCACTTTTTGGTTCTAAATTCAATCTTGCGATCTCAAAAGCAGAGATTTTTCTGATCAAAGTCTCTCTCTTGAAGTTTGATGTAAGCTGCATAGTCTCGTCAAGGATGTTGATCTTGCTTTCATATTCTGGAGTAAGAGTAGTCATCAATTTGTCCATAATGTCCTCCTCTGAAATCTCTCCACCATTGTTTCTGATTCCAACAACTGCTTCATTTATCCTTTGATTATAAGCTCTAATGTTTTCTTTAGGCAGCATCTCTAATGCATTGTATCTTTTCTTCCATGTTTTTTTGCATCCATCCTTTGCTTGTTTGTCTCCTTCAAATATGTCTTCTAGGTGCTTCCATATTTTGTGGGTTGTATCCACCTTTTTTTATTTCTAAAAACTCTCCATCAGATAGAGCGCTGCTAAGGGCTTCTTTAGCAATAGCATTATGATGAAACAATTCCTTTTGCCTATCAATAGCATCTTCTTGTGCAAGTTCTTCTAGGGTAGGTATCTTAGCTGCTTTGATAGTCACATCAAAAACTTCAAAAGAAATGCACTGCAAATGAGTCGCCATCTTGTTCTTCCAATCAAGATAATTCTCTCCATCAAAATTAGGACTTTCTTTCCTAAAGTACGCCATCTAATCAACCTCAAGTTGTTAAACTTTCTCTCTGAGACACTTGGCTTTGATACCAATTGTTAGGAATAGTCCCAAGAGATAACTGAGAGGGGGGGGTGAATTAGTTATCTACAAGATTTAATTCTTTATCTAATTAAGTATACTTAAACATAAAGCATAAACACAATGAAATAACATAAGAACACAACACCAATATTTTGGTTACGGGGAAACCCAAATAGATAAAAACCCCAGTGGGACTTGATACCCACTAATATTTTGTACTAGTGTATAATGATCCTTGTTAGAACATCATTTACCTTGTTAGGAGTATCTTTACAATATATTAAGCATAGTAGACCTATTCAAGGGTCAGACCCTATTAGGAGTCTTTTACAATTGTCCCTATTAGGGGAGAGAACACACTGTCTGAGAGCTCACTGCTCAAATGGGCGAAGGCTACAACCTTCTGAATAACAGATATCCACTATATCTGGATCTTGGTGAATTTCACTTTGACCTACTATCTAGATCAGTTCCAATGAATAACAAGTACTTTACTTGGTCATATAGACCTTCTTCTAATGGCTCAACACTTTGCACACTCTGCTCTGCTCTACTTAATCAACTATGAACCACACTTCAGCAATCACAAAAGACTGCCTATAAATATCTTTTCTCCAAATGATATAATCAAGTCGGCCTATTAGAACCACCTTGAAATCATATTAGAGAAACCATAATAAACTCCAACAACATTTTGTCAGCTCTATTATGCGGGCAACACAATCTGGGACCTGTCTAATAAAATAAATGTAGATGCACACAACACACTGTCGGCTCTACCAAAATAACTAGAACTTTATATGTAAGCTGAATTAACTCAAGCACTCTTAACCAAACATCAATAACACTTCTCCAAGCTTAACTCCAAGGGAACATACCCTCAAGATAGGTGCAACTCAAGAACCAATAAAATTTATGTCGGCTCTTCTGAACAAACATAGGAAATTGCTACTGGCAAATAACGACGGCATAACTTTACTTGCGTTCAACATCAGACCATGCATCCATGAACTTAACATCACTAACATGTCTTCAACATATATCCAAGTGCACAAGGCTCCATGATAACTATACAGAAAACCATACACAGAACACTGCCTGTAACTTTGTCAGGAACAATGCTGACACCAACTACTATATAACTGTTTGTACTAATGGTTAACCTCTGCGCCCATGATATCATGCTGATATCATGTCCATGCTACATATATAGAAAGGTTACTATATAAGACTTCCATGCATGCTACTTTCCATATGTTTTCATCAATGACAAACATGTAGTCAGTACTAGCCTGTTGGCAAATCTCCAACAATGACATCATGAAGCAACTGGGTTACAAGGGTAAAGGACCAATTGTAAAAAATAAGGAAGTATTTGTAGAACCAATGCATATGGAGTTCTACAACCTTAAAGATAAAATTGGGTTAGGTTTCAGAGAAGAAGTATCTCACCCAATGTCTAGAGATGGTCCTATATTCGATAGAGCATATGATTTGGCTAATGAAGAAGAAATAAAAGGAGAAAACATCTCATACAAAATATTACTGCTCTTGAAAGGAGATCTGTTATCAGACCTTAGTACCATTCTTATTATTCCTGAATCTAAACAAGAATTAGAAGATGAAAAATGAGAGAGACACCCTAATTGGGGACAATTGGTTATTGTTACCCATGTTCTTGATATAGCTCATTTTGAGAATCAATGAGATACATCCTTGTTTCCACAAACACCTTTACAAGAAGTTGAGAATCAACAAGAAGATAATGATTCTAAGAAAGAAGAAGAAATAATAACTATAGCTCATTTCTTGGGTAGATAAGATGATAGTCAAACATATTCTCATGAATATGAATGGGATACACTTTCCAATTGTACAATGGATATAGAAATTGATGTGGTACATAAATATGCTCCTAGAGTTCATTTTGAAGAAGGTGAAAGTTCTAATGATAGGTTAATTGGGTCAAACTCATATAACACTAATGATGATTATAATAATTACGATCACGACCTTAACATTATTAACAATTATTCAAAAAATAACCTAATAGAAATCATCTTGTCAGTCAATAAATTGATAATAACATGGTGTTTTCTATTGATCCTTGTGAATTCCTATCCTTGGTGAATCTTGAACTCATTGACAGGATAGAACCTAAATCCATGAACCTTTTAACCTTTTACAATGACTACACTTTAGCCTTCTATCTTAATTCTCGTGAACCCTTCACCTCTTCCACCAATGCAAAGGGCATAAATATGATGGAAGGGGATATCAAGTTTCTTAGTCTCAAACAGAAAAGTAAAAATAAAAGAAGATCTAGTAGTTGAAACCACTTAGTGGCAGTATCATATCATAAAATAGTAAAAATAAAAGATGTATCCAATGGTAAAAACTTCTCAGACGCACCAAAGTATGGTACTCTTTATATCCTTCCCAGGCATTTTTAGGAAAGCTATTCAGTTTTTATTGAACCTACTCAATCAGTAAATCTTGACACAGTGGAAAGTCCTCAAATGATCCATATTGCTCAATCACTATCAAATGAAGAAAAAGAATAATTTACATAATTTTTCAAAGAAAATAAGATAAAATTTCTTGGTCATATTATGATACGCCAAGAATTGACACATATTTAATAATGCATCATCTATCCATTTCTCCGGGAGTGAAGCCAGTTAAAAAAAAATTAAGAAAATGCATCCTCGTGTTGCATTGTTAGTAAAGGTTGAACTTGAGAAGTTTTTGAAAGCTAGATTTATATGAGCAATTGATTACGCTGAATGGATTTCAAATATTGTTCTAGTTTCCAAGCCTAAAAAATCAATAAGAGTGTGTACTGATTTCAAAGATATAAACCAAGCTTGTCCTAAAGATTATTTCCCACTTCAAAATATTGACATGATTGTTGACCTTACAGGTGTAATACCCCAAAAATGGGCTATAAGTTCATTAATCTCCTACATCATCAAATCGAATGAAATCGACATCAAAGTCCTAATCTAAGGCACATCTAAACATCATTGAATCATAATTGATTATCTTAAATTCTACATCGAGGAATATTCCTAGAAATATTCCTAATTATCTTAATTATCTTTAATTTAATGATTATTTGGTGATAAATCACATTTATCCTAAGTTTGATTAATTGAATATTTTCATATTTAATTAATTAGATTTAATATATTGCCACTTAATTGTGTAATTAAATTTAATTCTATCTATTATTAATTGTATTATTTAATTTTGACAATAAATCCAATATCCTATGAATAATTGATTAAATTCTTATTTAATTGATTAAAGCAGGTTGTCATTATTTAATAATATAGTTTTTAATAAAAGTTTGATAAAATAGTTAATTAACCCATAAATTAATTATTTTATTTCAAAAATCAGTTAAGTTGAGAATAAATCACTTTATTTATTTATTAAATCATAATTATCCATGTGCATATTCAAGGACTAGTTAAACTCAAATTGGAAAATCAATGCAAGTTGTTAGCTTTTTGAAACTCAACATCTTTTTGAGTTTTAAAGTTGATCTAAACTTCTAATTCAAGTTGAATTGTGCTTTTGCATGATTTTTGTGACTTAATTACCTTTATTTAAAAATAACTCAAAAATCAAGCTGAGTTAATTTGAGTGATTTATGGTTTTTTTTCATGCACCTCTAAAGCCCTGGATTTCTATAAAACCAAGGTTCAGCTCTTCATAATTCATCTCAAAAATTGCAAACTTACTCTACAGGAATCATAGCATATCAAATTTGGAGAATTTGCACAATTAGAGCTTGAAAGATAAATTTGAGGATTCAAAGCTTTGTGAGATCAATTTCAAATTCATAGCTTTCATATTATTGTTAGAATTTTCATTCTCATATAATATCATTTCTAGATTAGCATTGCATATCAATTTTCATATTAGCATAGATTCATATCATTTATCATTCTTATTGCATAGAAAATCCAAAAAAAATAGCTTAATTGCATTCAATTCATATCTAGATCAATTGCATTCAAATCCTTCATTTAGGTGTCATCTAGGTCACTGATCTCGATAACAATCTGAGAACATCAATCTCGCACCTACTAGAAGGCAGTAAATCACTTGGTTAAATTAGATTTCAATTTTGCACGATTTTGATTTTTGCTAACCTCTAATGTTTTACTGAAGTGTTGTGTCTACAGATCAAGTACAATTTTCACACACACAACAGGGGGTTATGAGATGTATTCACTAATAGATGGATTCTCTAGGTAAAACTAAATTAAAATCACTCCAAAATTCCAAGAGAAAACAACATTCACATGTGCTTGGGGTACATACCATTGGAATGTCATGCCATTCGGTCTCAAGAATGAAGGATCAACATACTAGAGAGAAATGAAAACAATCTTTCATGACATGATGCACAATAATATGGTAGACTATGTGGATGATACAATAACCAAGTCAAGAGTAAGGACTACCCACATAGAGGACTTAGAAAAATTTGATAGAATGGAACAATTCAACTTAAGATTAAATCCTAAAAAGTGTGCATTTGACGTGTCATTAGATAAACTATTAGGCTTTATTGTCTCAAAAAAAGGCATTGAAGTGAATCTAGCTAAAGTGAAAGCAATACTAAAAATGAAACCACCAAGGATCATAAGTCAAATGAGGACATTACAAGGTAAACTCCAATCAATCAGAAGATTTATTTCTCAACTAGTTGATAAGGCTCAACCTTTTACCAAAATATTTCATAAGGTAGTAACCTTCACATGGAATGAGGATTGTGATAATAATTTCAATTAGATCAAGCAATATCTTGCAAGTCCTTCAGTCTTAATGGCTCCTCTCCAAGGAAAACCATTACTCTTGTATATCTCAACAACTAATACTTCTCTAGGAGTCCTACTTGCACAAGAAGATGAAACAAACAAGGAAAGAGAAATTTATTATCAACACAACTCTTATGTCATATGAATTGAATTATTCAATAATTGAGAAAGCATGCTTAGATAATTTCTTTGCATCCCAAAAATTGAGGCATTACATTCTTTTACATAAGGTAAAGTTGATTGCTAAGATTTACCCATTGAAGTATCTATTGAATAAAGAGACTTTGATAGGAAGACTAGAAAAATGGGTCTTAATCCTAAGTGATTTCAACATTGAGTATGTGGACAAGAAATCTATTATGGGATAAATAATATCAGACCATCTAGTTGAAGCACCAATGCAAGAAGACAAACCTCTATACATCAAGTTTACATATGCAACAATCAAGCATTTGACAAAACATCTATGGAAAATGTACTTTGATGGTTCCTTCACACAACAAGGATCAAGAGTCGGTTATCTTTTAATCACTCCCCAAGAATACAAGATAACTAAGGCATACAAGATGGTATTCCCTTGTACTAATAACATAGTAGAATATGAAGACTTAGTAAATGGACTCAAACTTGTCATTGAATGGAAGATAGTTGAATTAAATATCTATGGAGACTCAATATTGATTATTAACCAAGTAAATAATGATTATCAAACTAAGGATGACAATATCATGCCTTACAAGAAAATGGTTGATGATGTAAAGAAATATTTTATACACATCACTTTTGAATAGATTCCAAGATCAGAAAGTAGAGCACCTGATGCAATGGCTACCTTAGCATCAATGTTACAATTAAAAGAACATCAGTTTTGCTATGACTTCCTAGTGGAAGAAATCCCCTTTCCTTCTTATGATTCACCAAATTCCTAGATAACCTATGATCTAGAACCCCAAGAACCATCCAAATATTACCATATCTATAATTACCTAAAAGACCAAACTATTCAAGAAAATTATTCAAAAAATGAAAAAAATGCCTAATAAGAGCAGCATCATGTTATTTAATCATTGCAAATCAATTATATAGACATTCTCTTGATGGTAAGTTACTTAGATGTATAAAGTGTAAAGATTTGAATAATGCATTAAAGGAAATCCACAAAGGTGTGTGTGGATCTCACTCGAATGGATTTTCATTAGAAAAGAAACTTCTATGAGTAGAATACTACTTGCCCACAATGGAAAAAGATGTTATTCATTATGCCAAAACATGAAAGAAGTTTCAAGTTCACAGAAACCTAATACATGCTCCAGTGAGTTAATTCATTTTATCACACATTGGCCATTCCAACAATGGACCTTTGATCTAGTAGGATATATTCATCCAAATTCTTCTAACATACATAAGTACATTATCATGGCCACTGATTATTTCATGAAGTGAGTTGAAGCAATTCCCTTCACCATAGCCATAGGCAATAAAATCTCAATGTTTATCCTCAACTACATCATCTGTAGATATGGGGTACCCTCATCAATTGTAACTATCAATGGGGGGAAATTCAAAAATAAAGATATGGATGAATTATGTCTACACTTCAAGATCACACAGCATTGTTCCTTGATCTGCTACCCTCAAGGTAACGGACAAGATGAATCCTCCAACAAGACAATCCTAAAGATCCTACACAGAATAATAAATAAATCAGGAAGAGATTGGCACTTGCAAATCAATCAGGATTTATGGGCATACCACACAATCATTAGAACACTAATAGGATAAACTCCTTGTGCACTTGTCTATGGGTCAGAAGTAGTGCTACCAATTGAAATTGATATTCTATCACTCAGGGTTTCATTAAAAAATATAGTCACAGATGAGGACTATCAAGTATCATGTGTACAAGAACTTGAATTGCTAGATGAGCGTAGGCAATAGGCGTTTGACCATCTCAAAGTCTACTAGAAAAGAATGTCTAGAGGATACAATAATAAAGTGAAACCAAGAGAATTTCAGGTAGGAAACTTGGTTTTAAGATAAAATCCAAAGAACCAATAATACAAAGAACAAAAAGGGAAATTTGAACCCAACTAGTTGGGTCCCTTTGTTTCCACAACTTCTTATGGATCAAGTTCCTATCAGTTGGCTACACTTGAAGGATATGTCCTATTAGATCCAATCAACACTCTCCGCCTAAAATAATTTTACGCTTGACATTCTTGAGACAGCACTTGTACAGAAAATATTGACCCTGAAGATATACAAAAATAGTGAAATATTGATCCTGAAGAAATACAAAAATAGTAAAAATTGATCTTGAAGAAATACAAAAATAGTGAAAAATTGATCTTGAAGAAAAGAAAAAATAGTGGAAAAGAAGAAAATCTAAAAACATAGGAGAAAGTCCTGAAAAAAATGACCATCTCGATGAAAACCTAGCAAATAGGCACCTTGATGAATCAAATAAAAAAAGAGAAAAAAAATTAGAAGTACAAAGAAAATTGAAAAAGAGAAAAAGTGCCTCGATGAAAACCTAGCAAATAGGCGCCTTGGTAGCAAAAATACAAAATTTTTCCAAGTGGGGAAAACTTGGTAAATAGGGGCTACTTGTAATCAACACTCCATCTATAAATATAGTAATTATTGTGTGTGTGAATTTTGTACCTAACTGTAGACACAACACTTCAGTAAAACATTAGAGGTTAGCAGAAATTAAAATCTTACAAATAATTGAAACTAAGCTAACCAGGTGATTTACTGCCTTCTAGTAGGTGTGAGTATGATGTTCTCAGATTGGAATCGAGATCAATGACAATGCAACACCTAAACAAAGGATTTGGATGCAAAATATGAAAGACTATATGAATGCAGATTTATCTATTTTTTTGTATTTTCTATGCAATTAGGATGAAAAAACTGTATGAATCTAAGCTAAATTAATGAAATTAAAATTGAATGCAGATTTAATCTAAGAATGATATGAATGAATATGAATGTAAAGCTATGATATGAAAACTATGAAACTATGACCAACAATGAAAGATCTCACAAATCACCTGTCGCAAGTGCTTAATCCTTCAATCGCCAATTCGCCAGAGTAATTGTGCAAATTTGAGTGTTTTTTATTGTGAAGAGCTGAGCCTTGATTTTATAGAAATCCAGGGCTTTGAGGATGCATGAGAAAAGCCATAAATCACTCTTGATAAACTCGGGTTGATTTTTGAGTTATCAGGGAATCAGAGATAATTAACTTACCAAAATCATGCAAAAGCAGTGTTTAACTCAAAATAGAGTTTAGATCAAATTTCAACTCATCATTAGATGTTGAGTATCAATTTTAAAATTGATTGTTGATTTCTAGTTGACTGCTTTTCTGATTGTGCATGATTTAATTATAAATTAATTTAGAAATAAAGTGATTTATTCTCAACTTAATTGATTTTTGAATTAAAATAATTGATTTATGGGTTAATCAATTATTAAATCAAACTTTATTCAAAAACTATATTATTAAATATTGACAACTGTCTTTAATCAATTAAATAAGAATTTAATCAATTAGTCATAAGATTTTAGATTTATTGTCAAAATTAAATAATACAATTTAGGAATATATAAAATTAAATCTAATTAAATAATTAAGTGGTAGAATTAAATCTGATTAATTAAATATTCAGAATATTCAATTAATCAAACTTTAGGATAAATAGGATTTATTGTCAAATAGTTATTAAATTAAAGATAATTAGGATAAAGAAGGAATATTGCTAGGAATATTCCCCAATACATAATTTAGGATAAAAATCAATTAGGATTCGATAATGTGCAGATGTGTCTTAGGTTAGGACTTTGATGTCAATTTCGTTTGAATTGAAGATGTAGGAGGTTAATGAACCTATAGCCCATTTTTGGGGTATTACATTTTGTCCCTCTTTGAATCACTGTGCAAAGGGTAGTGGTTCAAAGATTAGTCTGTGTCTAATATATATGTATGAAACTTATTTGAAAGATTAACCGATTCTGAGATAGAAACTGATTGAAAGATTTAAAGATGTAAGATTTAGGTCCTGAATGACCAAAGATAATGTTAACTATAGCAACAATGAACCTGTGATTACAAAAAAGTGTCAAAATGCCTAATTCTCAACCTTATGATTGCAAAGAAGTGAGTGACCAATTCCAGACCTGATTATCCTCAAAAGAATCATATTGGTATCACGTCATGAACCCATCAGTTATGAAGAAACAAGGAAATGACGCTAATGAGCTGATAGTTACGAAAAGCTGATACAGTTTACAAGATAGATTTAGGATACCAGATTGATATGGATCTAGATGAATCTGATATGCCCCAAGAATCAATAGATTTTCCCCAAGCGATGAGGACTTTAGATGAATCAGCAACTAGACGTGGTTGTTGTCTTGATTACTGAAAGAAAGATTTGATTGACAAAATTAGAGTTACAGACTTTGAATGATGTGCAATACCATGCCCCTTCGGGATGAAAATCAAAATTTGACAAGAAAAGTCAGTGTTAAATAGTTTAGAAGCATGTAAATTGATTTGAGAAGTGGTTATACACATTCAGGAACGCGTTATGCACTGTTTAGAGGTCTTGGAGACCAAGTTTGAATAGGTTTGACCAAGAGTTGACCATGGTTGACCAAGTTAAAATTTTGATAGTTTGATGTAAGATAATCAGTTAAGTTGAATTTTGGATTTCTATGATAATTGAAGGTTGATTATGTAAGCAGTTGACAATATAAACGATCTCAAATTTTGATTTTGATCCCGAAAATGGATTCTACTTGTTGTTTCATTGGAGAGACCTTCATATAATGCTCAGTCCTTGTGTCATGTTTAGCATTGTTTTTGAAGAATAGTTAAGCATTTAAGTTTGACAATTTGTGAGATCATGCAATCATGCAAAGTACAAAATGACATGCAGAATTAAATGTAAACCTAAGACCTAGGACCTAGTCACTGATCATGTGTCAATTTTTTTCATCATTGAACTTTTTAGGTAACCGGATAAATCAATATAACATCCACTAGCTATGAAACCATAGACATATGAATATTGATTTGTATGCACAAGAATCAATACAACACCCATTGGCTAGACAACCATGGACATATGAATACTGATTTTGTTTTCAAAATGTCAGATTAGATATAAGCACCAAGGCACAAACGCCAGGATGACATGAATATCATGTCCATTTTGATATAAAAATTTGTATAAGCATAAAAACATAAACATCGTGATGACTAGAATATGCCTTGCATTACAAACACATCAAGCAGTCAAGAGATCATTCTAAATCCAATGTGAATTACCCTTAGTGACCCTTTATCATTCACATCCTTAGGTAAGATCACGTTTCACAGTAGGAGTAAGAACTCACTCAAAAGACAATAGTTAGATCAAACTTCCTTGAATTTTCTGGGTATCAATGGTCGAGGTACTCATGGCCATCCAATACGAGATAAAGGCTCTTACAGACGGACACCATTTCAATCCAGAATTTCCAAAGTTGTTAGTTTTTCACATACAAGCATAAAAAAAAAAAAAGATTACGCCCCTAGCCATCACTCTCTAAATCCTATAAAGGACATCATCGAAGAGCTTGAAATGACACAATATGCAAAAATCTCAATGTGAATCAGTAAGTATACAAGGAGATAAAATTATGTAAAAGAATAGATTGTTTTCAGTTTGTGTTATTGTTTGATTGCGTTGTTGTAGATGCAAAATCCTTTCTAGAGAGGAGACTAACTGACTAACTCGGATGAAGCTTCAAAGGACTCTGACTAGATATGACACATCTAAGATACACTGGAGGCCATAGGATATGACTTTGGTTGCCCCCAAGTTTGAACTTTGATAGGATACAGATGCTTGAGTGGATTAGTGTACAGATCGACTTATTGAAAATAGGAATGCAGAAACAAACTGAGAGATATGTACAAACTAAAGCAAGACTGAAAGCTGGGAAAGACCAAGATTGTGCCAATAGCTGGAGCATTTTGAACAAGTGGCACCCATTTGCCACATTTTCACCATCTTGGCACAGATTCTATTTTTGCTACCAAGGTGCCTATTTCCAGGTTTTCACCAAGGCACTTTTTCTTTTTCTCATTTTTTTGTATTTCTCATTTTTTCAATTTTTTTTGTATTTTTGATATTTTTTTATTTTTTTGTGAATTTTTCTCTTTTGATATACTCTGAGATGATCATACACTTCTTGTCTGCACTCATCTAGTAGTTCAAGTTCTTGCAACCTAGACATTCTGTAGTCATCATCAATTACTAGACCATGCATTCTAATTCTTAGTGATGGGATTTCAACCTCAATAGGTAGTACCGCTTCAGACCCATAAACTAAAGTGAATGGTGTAGCCCCAGTGGGTGTTCTGATACTTGTTCTATAGGCCCAAAGAGCTGGATTGATCATGAGATGCCAGTCTCTTCTTGTTTTATTAACTATACGATGCAAGATTTTTAATAGATTCTTATTAGAAGCCTATGCTTGTCCATTCCCTTGAGGATAGTAGATTGATGACCAATGTTGTGTAAGATTGAATTTGGCACATAGATCATCTAGGTCTTTGATCTTGAATTGTCCACCATTATCTATGACTATAGAATGTGGAATACTATACTATCATATGATGTAGTTCAGAATGAACATAGAAATTTGTTTGCCAATCACTTGAGTTAAAGGAACTGCTTCTACCTATTTCATGAAATAATCTGTAGCTGTGATTATATGGGTATGTCCATTAAAAGAATGAGGATGTATGGATCCTATCATATCAAATGCCCATTGGTGAAAAGGCCATTGTGTAGTAAAGGGAATTAGATCTCTCCCTGGAGCATGAATTAAGTTGCCATGTACTTGGCACTTTTGATAGTTTTTAGCAAACTTAATAGCCTCTTTCTCCATTTCTGGCCAATAGTACCCAGCCCTAATAATTTTTTGGGCTAGTGTTAAACCATTCAAGTGTGACCCACAAATGCCATCATGGACTTCCTCTAACGCACGTTGAGACTCTTCCCATTCTAAACATCTAAGTAGCGTACCATCTAGACCTTGTTTGTACAGATCATGACCAATGATAACATATTGGGATGCATTACAGATAAGGTATCTTTTTTCATGGTAGTTAAAAGTATCGAGAATGATTTAATCTTTGAGATAGGAGAGTAGATTTTTATAGCAGGATGAATCATGACCTACAACAGTGCAAATCATGCGGGTATCAGGGGAATCATGTGCAGGATAAGATAGTGCTTCCACCAGGAACTTGTAGCATAGCTCATGTTCAGACTACTGTAATAAAGTAGATAGTGTTGCCATTGCATCGGCAGCCTTATTCTTTGTTCTAGGTATTTTCTCAAAGGTGATAGATATGAAGTATTTCTTTAGATCATCTACCATTCTCTTGTATGGAATCAGATTTCCATCTTTCATTTGATACACATCATTGACTTGGTGTATTACAAGTTGTGAGTCTCCATGAATGTGTAATTCTGTTACTCTCCACTCAATTGCTATTTTCATCCATTAAGAAGGGCTTTATATTCAACAATATTGTTTGTACAAGGAAATTTGATTCGAAATGCCTTAGGAATGGATTATCCTTGAGGAGTGATAAACAATATGCCTGCTTCAGATCCATTTTGTGTATAGGAGCCACCAAAGAACAATTGTCATTCTCTAGAAGAAAGATTCATGATAGAGGAATCTAGAAATTATATTTGCATTGGTGTGTCATCAAACATAGGTGCATCCACCAATTGATTAGCAATAACTTGTCCTTTAATAGCTTTTCTTTCAACATATTCAATGTCAAATTCACTTAAGAGCATGACCCATTTGGCTAATCTACATGTGAGGGAAGCTTTGCTTAGTAGGTACTTTAGTGGATCAATCTTAGCTACCAAATGTGTGGTATGAGCCAACATATAATGTCTCAAATTCTGTGACCCAAATATCACAGCTAGAAAAGCTTTCTCAATCATAGAATAGTTCTTTTCGTATGCTACCAATGTTCGACCGATATAGTATATAGCTCTTTCCTTCTTGTTTTCATCATGTTGTGCAAGCAATGCCCCTAGTGATGTATCTGTAGCAGAGACATATAAGATCAAAGGCTTCCCTTGAATAGGAGGTATCAAAATAGGAGGATTTGATAAATATTTCTTGATATGATTAAAATTCTTTTCACATTCCTCATTCCATGCAAAGGTCGCACCTTTATGTAATGTCTTTGTGAAAGGTTGTGATATGTTTGCTAGCTGAGATATGAAGCATCTAATAGATTGTACTCTCCCTTGTAATGTTCTCATTTGACTGATATTCTTGGGAGGTTACATCTCCATGATAGCTTTAACTTTACCTGGATCAACTTCAATGCCTTTCTTTGAAACTATGTAGCCTAAGAGCTTTCTAGAAGTGACACCAAAAGCACACTTCTTAGGGTTTAGTTTCAGAATAAACTTCTCCATTCTGTCTAGTATCTTTCTCAAAATCATTTAGATGTTCAGATCTTATCATAGATTTTTCTAAAGTATCATCAACATAATCCTCCATAGTTCGATGCATCATGTCATCAAAAATAGATGTCATAGCTCTCTGATATGTAGCACTAGCATTCTTAAGTCCAAATGGCATGACATTCCAATAGAAGGTACCCCATGCACATGTGAAAGCAGTTTTCTCTTGATCCTCTGTAGAAATTTGTATTTGATTATATCCAGAAAAACCATCCATTAGTGAATACATCTCGAAACCCGCAGTCATGTCCACTCTCATATCAATGTTAGGTAGTGGAAAATCATCCTTGGGGCATGCTTTGTTTACATCTTTGAAATTTGTGCACACTCTTATTGATTCGTTTGGTTTTGAAATAGGTACAATCTTAGAGATCCATTCAGCATAGTCAATAACACAGATAAATTTGGCTTTTAGTAGTTTCTCTAATTCATCTTTGAACAAGAGTGCAACATATGGGTGCATCTTTCTCAATTTCTGCTTAACAGGTTTGACATTTAGAGGTATAGATAAATGGTGCATTATAAGATTAGGATCCAACCCTGGCATATCTAAATATTTCCATGCAAAGTTGATCTTCTTTTCTGTTAGGAATGTTGTAAATTTTTTATTTTCTTCTTCTGATAAGGATTGTGCTACATGGATCAATTGTGGTTCTTTTGTTGTTCCCAAGTTGATAGATTGAGTGGGCTCAATTAGAACTAGAGATCTGTCCTATAAATAACTTAAAAGGACATCAAATATCTCATCCTTAGGCACCTCAAAGAGGTTTTCACCTTTGGATACGTCTTTTATTTTTACTTTTGTAGGTTCTGAGACTGCCACAAAGTGGTTTTCACCCTTAGAACTCCTTTTCTTTTTATTCTTATTCTTATTTTTTTGACTAAGATACTTTATGTCCAACTCTATCATGCTAATGCTCGGTTCACTGATGGAAGTCCTCATAGGTTCAACTGCATTGAGATAGTAAGAAAGGGCATAGTCATTTGGAAAGGTATAAATACCTTGGCTTAGATTTGTAGAGGTTTGGTTAAGAAGTTTGGGATGTTGGATAGTCAAAGTGGTAAAAGATTGGGAAAGAGTGTTTACGAATATGGATCTGTCATCATTGGTCCTAACCCAATGCTCGAGTTCAAAGGTGATATTACAACTTAAGACATTCAATTCATGAATAGGCTCAATGTCATTATGAGAGTCCACTTCAGCCATCAGTGGATTAGACTTGTTAAGTTCATCATTTCGCTCTAGACTTACGTTGGGTTTAGGTGTATATTGGTGAATAACATCAACATGTTTCTTTGTGATAAGTTCATCTTCTTCTGAAATGGCTCCCCATTCATAGTCATTTGATTCCTCATCTATACCTCTAGGAAATTTAAGAATATGAGTAAAGTCGGGATGAATACCCCAAGAAGGGTTACCCTCATATTCTAATTTGAATTCATACTCATGGGAGTCTATCTCAGAATAACTACCACCTTCCTCTTTATCTATTTGATTGTCTTCGAGATTATCTGGTTCTTGTGGTGCAACTATCTTTTGTCCTATAGTAGGTTCTTGTGTTTCTACCACATTAATTATTTTTACTGGATCATCTTCAGCTTCAAGGAGGTCTTTGATTTCTTTAGGAAAATGTTCATAAGGAATGAGATCTTCAGTGGTGTCTAAATCATCACTATCACATTGTTCTTTTTTTTCTCCCTTTAGTTGGTTTGCTATGAATGGCTCAATTTTTTCTAGGACATGTGGGGAGTTCTTGCTAAGATAGAAAGGCTTCTTCTTATATCCTAGACTTGTTGTATTCTTATTTGCTCAGCCACGATGGTCAAGAGGTGATAGAAGACCTTTACCTTGTATTCCTAGAGGTCCTTTTCCTTGATATCTTCTTCAAACTCTTGTTTGGACACTTGTTCTGCAACAAAATTTCCTTTATATGCCTCAAGAGGTTCTTTAGACTCAATTTTAGACTGTTTTAGAGTTTTCCCATAAGACTTGGGTGAGATAGGGAGATATGTCAAAGATAAGACTGGCTCTATAGTATATTCTCCCATACCATTTTCTTTGATTTTAACCTCTTTAGCAATGTCTTCCATCTTAGATGTTGAAGCAACGTCTAGCTGCTTAGTGGAAGATTCTCTATTATTAGGAACAAGTTTATCAGCATTGTCTTTCAATACATTTCAAGTTGTATATAGATCAGCTGGAATTGTCACCTCTACTCCTTCATAAGGAAATTTCAAACACTGATGGTACGTAGAAGGAATAGCTTTCATCTCATGTATCCAGGGTCTCCCTAGAAGGATGTTGTAAGCCAAAGGTAGATCAAGAACTTGACATATAGTATCTCTGATGACAGGACATGTTCTGATAGGTAAGACAATTGTTCCTTTGGAAGATCTTTCTTGCTCATTATATGCTTTGATAGTTATCTTCTTTCTAGGATCAATGGCCATTACTAAAAATCCCAGTTGTGTAATCAAGTTGAAAGAACAAATGTTAATATCGGTGCCCCATCTATCAACACAAGTTTGACATGATACTTTTGGATCAAGACTTCAATATGCAAGGGTTGGTTATGCGGATGACTCAAGGATTTATCATCTTCCTCTGAAAAGGAAATATACTGTGGAGACATAAGATGACCAACCATAGTCTGGAATCTTTCTAAATCAAGATTATCATGAACATTGGATCCGAGCAAAGCTTTGTCTAGAATAGCTCTATGAGATGGAGATATCTGAAGCAACTCAAACATGGAGATTTTTGCATTTGTATGCTGGAGTTGTTGGACAATACTATATGAAGTAGGCCTCGTGTCTTTAGGATTTGAAGATTTAGATGTAGCCTTCTGTTTAGAAGCAGATGAAAGATTAAAAGTCACCTTAGGGACATTGGATGAATTTGATATTTGTCCTTGTAGATGCGTCTGAGCTTGTGATCAAGTAACTGCATTAGCTGATTGATTTTCTCTATCTTTCCTCATAATTATGATGACATGGCAACACTCAGATAGACATGGTTCAACCATATTGATGATAGCATTGTTTCCAGAGTAGGCATAATTGACTTTAGCACCCATATTAGGTTGAGAAGAAGAATCTTCTTTACCATGTTTCAGAAATGGTTCTGTGAATGTTGTATGATCATTATTGCTCTTATGATTGTCAATCATGATTTCTCCATTATCAATTTTATCTTGTATAATGTGTTTCAAGCAAACGTAGTTATTAGTCTTATGACCCTTATTACAATGGAAGTCACAGAAATTGTTCTCTCTCCACCATTTCAGTTTAGGTTCAAGATCAAAGAATTTTATCTCAGGCAAGTAGATGATTTTTTTAGCCAATAGAGTTTTCATGGCAGATTCCAAGGATTCTCCAAGAGGAGTGAATTTGCGATTAGGATTTTTAGCCCAAGGTTTATAATCAGATGACTTCTTGTTGGACTCTGTTGTTTTAGCTTTGGAAGCTTTGATGGCTTGGGTGCCAACAGTGAGATTGAAAGTGGGTGCCTTGGATGGGGCATGGATAGTATCAACAATGCCATATGTGACAATGCCTTTATTCTTGTTCCAGTTTTTGTTCTTGTCCTTAGAACTAGATCCAGATTCATACTTGTCCTTTTGAAGTGTGATATCTCCTTTTTTCACAAGCACTTTCTCAATTTTGATCACATTATCTACCATCTTATCAAAGGATGTATGATTTTGCATTTGTAAAGGGTAGTTGATTTTTGGAACAAGATTATTGATGAAGATTTCCAGCTTCTCAGTTTCTGGATTAGGTCTAGCATATAGAGAAAATTTATTCCTCCATCTCTTGAGAAATGTCAAGAATGGTTCTCCTAGATATTGTTTCAGATTGTAGATGTTGATCATGGTGACCGGATGTTGAATATTGTAGGAGTATTACTGATAGAATAGTTTGATTAACTCCTCAAAATTTTTGATATTTGGAGGCATTCTAGAGAACCAATGAAAGGTTGATCCTCCCAGAGATCGAGGGAAAATATGCATTAAGTAGGTTGGTTCATGCATGAACTCCATAGATTGAGTACAAAATTCTCTAACATGATCTTGAGGATCATAGCTTTCATCATACTTATCATATTTAGGCATCTCCACTCTTTTAGGGAATGGTGGCATATACAAGTCTTTATCAAATGGAAAAGGGAATAGGGCCTCCATGGAGAATTGCTTAGGTTCCTTTTCTTTCTCTAGTTTTTTAAGCTTGACTTGCATGGAATGCATTTGTTTCATCATAGCCGTGATAGGAGTTTCTTCCTCATGCATAATGATATTTTCAACATTAAAGTTTGGAGGAAGTTTAGCTCCTTGATGAGCTAACTCTAGAAAGTATGCCTCTCTATCTTCCTTCAAGAAATGCCTCATCATTTTCTTAAAGTCATCATTGTTCTGATATCAAGTAATTTAAGAAGGTGTAGGTTCTTGATCTGTGCCATGTTGAGAATGAGGTCCTTGAGACCTGTGATGTGTCCCTCCATGAGACATGTTAGGAGTTTTAGGACTCCCTAGGATAGATTGAGGTGGATTTTTTTGATTACCTTCGTGAGTTGATGGAGGGGGTATGTAACCAGTTTTCAATCAAAAATTGCCAAGACCGTCGTCTTCGTAAAGACCATAATTGTAGAGTTGCTCAAGATTTGGACCCACGTGAGTAGTCAAAGGTATAGTATTGAGTGCTTCTCTATATTTCTTATGTGAGGAAGCTCTAGTTTCCACCATTAATCTTGGGTGAAGTAAAAAAGCAAGATGAAGACAACTGAAGAATGATTTGATTCAAGAAGATCAAATGACGCAACCTTGTCAAGATTGAATTGATTGAAGAATAGATTAGACATAAATGAAGGATGCTTTGCCACAGTAGTATGGGTAGATGCCCAAAAGATGGCGGGCACCAACTCACAACACTTAGTTGTTTAGTAAGAAGACTAAATTTGAAGATAATTTTAACAAGGTTTTGACACAAGATGAAAAAGACTCAAATCGATAAATTAGAAGGCTAAATCAGACTCAAGAGACCACTTTAGGAAAATGAATGGATTTTTTATAGGTTCTTCTCTATTTCTGACACAATGATTTGTTTGACAAATTCTAGGATTTGTTTCTCAACTCTAGACATCCAGTTTCGGGTAATGTGCAACAGGAAAATTGGCATACAAACCCCAGAAAAAAATTAGATCTGACAGAAAGTTGACCAAATGATAGGAATAAGCTTATTGTTTTGAAAATTTGGGGACAGTCTCGTGCGATAAAATGCTACCCCGCGCGAGGAAGTACCAGGCTGCGTGCGAGAATATGTTGTCTCGCACGAGGAAATGCTCAGAAAACTAAAATCTCGTGCAATAAAAGAACAAAGTTTGACAGTGTTGGCACAATTTTCAAGGCATAGATTTTGAGACACAGCGTTGGTTGTTCTCTGACAAAATATTGAGTTCTCACACCAGAAAAGGATTTTTGCTCAGATTTTGCAATTTTTCAGTATCAGATAGTTATGCAAATTTTTTCTATCCAGTTTTGAAGATTCATGTAATAGTTCATCTCAAGTAACCAAGAAGATATCAAGCACACAAAATAGAAAGCAAGGGAAGCAAGCAATCATCTAAAAATAATGAACAAGGGAAAAATAAACCTTGCGCATGAACAAGCAATAGTGACTTATTGTGCTAATCCCTAGAAATGTTAACTGTGTATGTTCCCAAAAAAAAATTCAATAATGCACATATTCCTAGAAAATGAAAAAGTTGGCCTCACTAGGGTTTGTAGTAATGGTTTGACTCTGCAACTTTTGTGATCTCAAGAGGGCGAACTTCAATCTAGGCACACTGGGGTTTTGACACAGTCTAATAAATTAAGCAATCAAGTGTTGCTAGGGAGATCTGACAGCCCAACAAGAGACCACACCTGTGAAGATTTCCTCCACAAGGACATTTATATAGCGGTTGTTGCTACCACGGCAAAAATGGCTATTACCGCTTGAGGTTTCATCCACGTGGTTGACCCCATTAAGGGAATGTCCACTACAGTTAACCCTCTCTAAAGGTGACTCACAAAAGATACCACATGGGGACTGGTTCCAGATTCAAGGATCTGAGTTTCTGATACTACCTAAAAAGAGAGTAGAGCATAGTCCTCTAGCCTTTTCACTTTTAACCAAAACAAAGCAAATAGATTAATTCGACATGCTAAGACTAAAATTATCTCACAAAGATCTATGTTGTCAACCACTTGTGATCTATCAACCTCTCTGGAGAGAGAATGTATCAATCAAAAGTTGAAGACTCACAAATCTAGTAGAATGCAAGACAATCTCAGTACCTTCCCTACCTACAAGGGGATCCTTCATCAAGAAGAGCTTCACATGCATGAACAAGCAAAAGAAGCCCACTCTCTCGAGATCATCCATAAATAGTGTTCATAGGGCCTATTTACTATGTGTAACAGATATGCAGAAAGCAAATCTATATTTGTTTTATAGCCCAAAATGAAGTCTGTGATATGAAAGCAAGAAAAGTCACACAAGCTTGACACATGAGATTTCATTTTAATCCAAATCAAAATATTATCAAATTGAGTAGAATACCTTAGTTCCAATGCTCTGCAATCCAGAATTTAGCACACATCTGAAAACTCTGCAATCTGGTATTACGCTACCTCTGAAAGTACAAAATCAAGACAAATCAACAGCAAACAGTAAGCATCAAAAATCAATAATCTAAAAGTACAAATCTATAGATTTTGTGTCTTTGGATGCAAAATCTCGCGCAAGTCAGGATGTGGTCCCGCGCGAGGAAGGATACGATCTTGCGCGATGAAGGATGCGGTCCCGCATGAGGAAGTGTTGAAACCAGCAAAACTTCACATGATGCGATGAAAAATCTCGTGCAAGAATCCGTACAGGGATGTATGAAAGTACGGACAAAAAATTAAAAATCACAATTTTGATAGAAAAAGATAAAAAATTGATAGAACATAAGGGAAACCCGTTTCAGGGCCCCACAATGGGTGCCAGAAATGTGTGTGTGAATTTTGTACCTAGCTGTAGACACAACACTTCAGTAAAACATTAGAGGTTAGCCAAAATTGAAATCTTACAAATAATTGAAACTAAGCTAGCTAGGTGATTTACTGCCTTCTAGTAGGTGCGAGTATGATGTTCTCATATTGGAATTGAGATCAGTGACAATGCAACACCTAAACGAAGGATTTGAATGCATAAGATGGATATGAAATGAATGCAGATTTAATCTATATTTTTGTATTTTATGTGTAATAATATGAAAAATTGTATGAATCTAAGCTAGATGTGAAATTGAATGCAGATTTAATCTAAGAATGATATGAATGAATATGAATGTGAAGCTATGATATGAATGTGAAGCTATTATATGAAAACTATGAAACTATGACCAACAATGAAAGATCTCACAAATCACCTGTCACAAGTGCTTAATCCTTCAATCACCAATTCGCCAAAGTAATTGTGCACATTTGAGTGTTTTTTTATTGTGAAGAGCTGAGCCTTGATTTTATAGAAATCCAGGGCTTTGAGGATGCATGAGAAAAGCCATAAATCACTCTTGATAAACTCGGGTTGATTTTTGAGTTATCAGGGAATCAGAGATAATTAACTTACAAAAATCATGCAAAGGTAGTGTTTAACTCAAAATAGAGTTTAGATCAAATTTCAACTCATCATCAGATGTTGAGTTTCAATTTTAAAATTGATTGTTGATTTCTAGTTGACTGCTTTTCTGATTGTGCATGATTTAATTATAAATTAATTTAGAAATAAAGTGATTTATTCTCAACTTAACTAATTTTTGAATTAAAACAATTGATTTATGGGTTAATCAATTATTAAATCAAACTTTATTCAAAAACTATATTATTAAATATTGGCAACTGTCTTTAATCAATTAAATAAGAATTTAATCAATTAGTCATAAGATTTTAGATTTATTGTCAAAATTAAATAATATAATTTAGGAATAAATAAAATTAAATCTAATTAAATAATTAAGTGGCAGAATTAAATCTAATTAATTAAATATTCAGAATATTCAATTAATCAAACTTTAGGATAAATAGGATTTATCGCCAAATAGTTATTAAATTAAAGATAATTAGGATAAAGAAGGAATATTGCTAGGAATATTCCCCAATGCAAAATTTAGGATAAAAATCAATTAGGATTTGATAATGTGCAGATGTGCCTTAGGTTAGGACTTTGATGTCGATTTCATTTGAATTGAAGATGTAGGAGGTTAATGAACCTATAGCCCATTTTTGGGGTATTACACTTACACACTTGGTCAACCCAAGGTTTCAGCTTGTACATATCTTTCAGTCACCTTATGACAATCAAATCTTGAACCAAGCTATCAAAAATGTCCTATTATACTAGAGCGGAATCTATCTATACCAAAGTCCTAGGAAAATCGTATTCTCTAGGAGGCATTTTTCATAGTCATACTAGAAGCAAGTTCAACTAGTAATCATGAGGACTTTCTGCTAATTTTTTCAATCATCCTAATTCCACACTTCAAATTAAAACTACACAACCAAAGGAATTTCTTAATGCCACCAACCTAAAACAAAAACAATATTCCTTAAATACTCAAACCCAATAGTGTTCCTAAACACTGGTCATGGAGAATGAACCTAATCAACAGTATTTCTTAAACACAGCACACCCAAACAATCATTAAACACACAAGACTACAATAGGAGTGAATCTCTAATTGATAATGTTTTCTAAGTGATTGTAAATTAATCAAAAGTGTTCCTTAACACTAAACAATAACAAACAAATGCTTCGTGATTTATGTTGATCATGTATTTCAAAACTATCTCGAAGATATCCATGGAATAGAGAAACAAAAGGGGCAAGCATGAATTTTCCTAGTTTGTTGTGACTTATTATCAGTTTATGATTTTTGTGTCCTCCGAATGACTCAAGGATGTCTAAAAATAACTAGAGATACAAGGACTAGGGGCATAATGTTTTCTTTGTCTTTTGTTTGTGGTAGTAAATCCAATGATCCAGAGTGATCATAGGAACTAGGTGTCTATGGTAAGAGCCTCCATCATGATTGGGACGTTGCATATACCTCAACCTATTTCCTATGAAAAATTCAGTAAGGTTACATTCATCTCCTTGCCTGTTTAATCTAAGTGAAACAAATTCCTAGTAAGGTGCATGCAAAATCATACACCCAAGGATATGAACAAAAATATAAAAAGGGTAATTGTGGGTCACATATCAATATATTGCACATGATCAAAACAAGTTTAATCCATCAAAAAAGGAAGTAACTGACAAGACATCCTTGCCTATATTCCTTGATGCTTAGGTTCACTTTTGACATAACATCCAACATGGGAGGTATTCATATTTTCATAATTGCTAAATCTATCAGTGAAGATTGTATTAACCTATCAGGTCCGAAGCAAAAAAGCTCTATGATGATAAAAAGATCCATCTTGAATAATCAGTGACAGTCCCAAAGGTCTTAATCTAGTTGCATTCATTTGTTAAATTAGTTACATTCATTGATTAATGTAGTTATATTCATTAACTAAACTGCATAAGTATGAATGTGATTAATCAACACTGGGATCAATAAAATCTAAACATAAAATGAGATGATATCAATACCATAGGTTTGACCACATGAACCAAATCAGAAAGATCAAAATAAATCAATGATTGAGTATCTTGCACTGATATCTAAGCACCTGCATAATCATGTTAGTATCATAACCACTAAAATGTATGCATTAATGCATCTTCCATCATACATAAATAAAGAGAGATCGTCATACATCACATCACATTACATCTCATAAAAGTATCTCATACACATGCATAGCTGAAAAGAGTATGAAATAAGATACATCCATGCAGTAATTGCATCCATACATCTATATATGCATAAAAGAAAAGTACAAAAACATCCATAGACACATCCATATGGAACCAAAAAAATAGAGTTACATATCTCATGTATATACATCAGTGAAATGGTACAATGATGTCAAGATATATATATCATCATCATCAATATCCAAAAACATGATCAAGTATATCACGATGTGATCCAAAATAATATATATATCATCAGTGTGTCAAAATATCAGAGTATAAAGAGCACATCAAAATTATGTCAATACATCAGAACATCAAAGTATAAAGAATACATCAGTGCTACATCAATGTATACAAAATCAGAGTACATCAGTGATACAAAATAAAAAAGAGAACTCAAGCATGGCTCCCCCGAACATCATCATGAGGTGGCATAGGAGGGGGAAATTTTTCTTTGGTTGGCGAAGGTGGTGGCATGGCTCCCTCACACTGTTGTGATACAATAGACTACAAAGGTTCTCTTTGATCTGTAGGAATAGTTGCACAATATAAAGAAAAATAATAGGTCTCTCTCTGATCCTAATGTGTTTCACTATGGGTGTTTCGATCTCTCTCTACTCTCATGGTATCTAAATGTATGTCCATGTCATTAATAAGAGCCTGCAAAGTTGCAACCTGTTCTCTCAAATCTGCTCTCTCCCTCTCACACTTTGATAAGGGATCTTTGTTTATGTCCATGTCCCTAGGAGGATCTCAAGGTGGCTAACCACCTCCACCACTAGCACCAATACTCTCTCTCTAGTAAATCTTTGTTGTTTTTATCTGTGCAGGTCCCTAGTAGGTAAAAGTGGTCCTAGATCCCCGTGAGGAGGAAGAACACACAATCTACTATGCCTATCCTGGTGATTACCTCCTCCTCCATCACCCCCTTTGTGCCTACTCTGTTGATCTCCCCTCCTCCATCGCCCCCTTTGCATCCTCTCTGGTTGTGACCATCTCTCCCTCTATCTCTGCCATGACCACCTCTATTAGTGCAACCTCTACCAAGACCATCATCAATAGGATCATAATCAAGAGGATCCTCAATCTTTGAAGCAACCTCATTTGAGGCAATAAATCTAGGAAAGGGATATTGCATCATATATGCATGGTACACATCTATAACACCACCATCAGTAACCTCTAGCATAAAGTCCCATCCAACAAGTACCATCTAAGCAATCTCCCAAAAAATGGTCTCGTATGGAAACTAGGCACCCCATTGTGCATCCTCATCTTGTACCCATGCATAAATTGCCAAGTTCTGAGGGATTCCCTGTATACAACCAAACTGTCTAAATACTCAGGTAAAAAGGAACCGCTAAACAATATATTGGATGTGGCCAATAAGATACCTACTCTAAAAGTACATCTGATGCACATTTATCCTCCACTCCTCACAATCAAGGAAAGTACACCATACAAAATCAATCACATCATCAAGTACTCTCTTCCAATACCTATTTTCCCCAAGTGGGGCTTCTGGATAAAACCTAACTACATAGATATATATATATATATATATATATATATATATATATATATATATATATATATATATATATAAGGAAGCTCTAGATCCCTCTACCTTTCTATTACTGGGTGAGCCACTAGGATGTGCTCCCATGCCCAAATTTATAGAATCAATATCCCTATAGCCATACTATGTGAATGCTGATAAATTATCTCATGTAGCTCACGATACATATGAGCAAGAATGAAACTACCCTAGGCAAAATGGCAAGGTTCTCATAACATGTCCTCAATAACTCTAGACCAACTACACATGAACCCATATTGACCCATGTCTAGCATCAGAATACCACCTATCAAACTAGAAAAAAAAATGGAATCCACTCATAATGAGTCACCAGGTGGTCCCAAGATAAGTAACGGCGTGCAATAGAAGGATCTCAGAATAAGTGTCATGCATCTGCAATGGCCACAGTTATAGACTCATACTCTACTCGAGCACCCATCATGGGAATATGAAGGATGCACCACACGTCCTCAAGAGTGATCGTCATCTCACCGGATAGAATGTGGAAGGTGTTGTGCTCTAAGTGCCATATCTCAAAAAGAGAAGTCAACAATCCTTGATTTACCCTAATATCAGGTAAATCAACTGAACTCCATAACTCATAATGAGAAATAATGTACTACTCAGCATCAGTCAACTACTCAGCAAGCTCTAGAACCTGAGTAGACCTCAGACTACAAAAGGAGACAACACTAAAACTAGTCTGCAAATAGGGAATTAACATCAATTTAGGGTTTGGCAAGAAAAAAAAAAAGATAAATTAGACCTATGAACCTACAAAGATAGTTGACAGATCAAATAGGTAATCTAAACAGGCAAAACTATAAGTTGAAAGGTCAAAAACACTAGAAACAATCCCAAAATAAGATGTGATTCAAAACAAATGGGATGCGACACTTTAGCAGAAAGTGATCCTTCGAGTCTCAGATACAACTCTGAAATGAATGGATTTGATATTTCACCTAGATACAATTATGTCTTGATAGAATGTGACACACTATTACAAAAACCTAAAAACTTATACCTTTCAAATCGTGTGCAAAAAAATAGAGTGTGATTTTGAATTAACAAGAAGGGATCCAAAATTTTGGGCTATCCTGGATGCGACTCACAATTTTTTGGATGCGACTCACAATTTATTAGATGCGACCTAGAATATTGAGTGTGATCCAGAATTCAAGACCTAATAAATTTTCAAAAATAAAGCAAACATTCAAATGGAAAGTACGGAAAGGTAGATAATATAGTACTTACCAGAGCAAGATAATGAGCAAAGAGATAATATCAACGATCGAGCTCAAAATGATGCCTCTTTATAGGGACCACCATTTTCTCTCTTAGAGCTCTGAATTTACTAAAAGGAGTGAAAATGAATAGTAAATTTATCTTTTTGGGCCTATTTTAACCCCCCAGGGCCATTAAGCACCTAATGCAGCTTCACAAGACAAAGCTCGAGGGATAATACCTAAGCTGCATCTCGGGACTGAAATTGAAATATGTGCTACATAGGCAATCAAAGCAGTAAAAATAGAGTTACCAACACAGGTCAAAGCTTGCATAATATTAGTCAACTATGGTCAAAATGTAGTTGACCAAGGATAGAATTAGCTGAAACAAATATAGAAACATGACATAAACATTCACATACATTTATTACTAAATATGGAAAGTCAACAGGAGTCAAACAGGGTAGAATCTACAGTCAAATAGTGGTCGACGCTAGTCAAATTTGATTAAATGGGGGACATAAGCTTAATAGAAGATGTACAAAGTTGTTTTTTTAATCTCACACATCAAGTCAACACATCAAAATCTTGGTCAACATCAGTTAAAATTGGTCAAATCACAATGGCAAGGTGGTCAAAGTGGATCAACATGTGTTCAAATTGACACAGAATCATCTCAAAATAAATTCCAATCAAGGCATGAGGGTTGCTCAATAATCCAAATCAGTTTTTCATCTATTTTCCAATCAATCAAATGATTCAAAAGCACGATAACATTGAATTCCATTTTGATTTCTCTCCTCAAGGGACATGATCATACCTATAAATCAATTAAAATCTAGTCAAGGATTCAAATCAATCAAAAATAATACCAAAGGCATCAACTTCATAAAGAACCATATCAAGTTAAGGCTTCCAGATCAAATTGTTTGATAATCTTTATTTGAACATCTTAGTTTGAGTCCATCAAGTTGAAACTGTGGAAAAGTTGACTTCATCAAAATTCATATCAATTTGATTATATGTACTTATTAAGACATCTTACAGACAATATTCAGTTTCATCGCATCAAATCAAGTTAATTATTCTATTATATTAAGCATTATTGCTTCTAATATCTTTTGGACATTCATCAATTTCATCACTTCAAATCAAATTGGTTACTTGGAATCATCATAATTTCTCATATGTTTAGTTTTATCACTCCAAATCAAACTAAATACGTTGATTAGCTCTTATCATTCGTCCCATCAAGCTCAAAGTCGGTATACTCAGTTCTTTTCCAATCAAGTTCAGAATCGATATTTATACAACGTCAATCACCTTGAATTTTGATCAAATTCAAAATTCTTGAATCTAGAGTGGTTTCATCGCTTCATACCAAACTGCTCTCTAAATCAACACTATATGTTCTTTGAATCAACATGCACTACTCACTCATGGATTCAAAGAGGGGAAAATGTAATCACCCTAAAATGGTCTCATAGAACCAAAGACCCTATTTTCCCTAACTCTGGACCAAGTCCTTAATAATGCTAGTCCAATTCGATAAATTGGCATAAATAATCAAAATCACAAATTTCATTAATTGATTAAAAATCCTATTAATTATCCTTGGCATAAATTAATTAAATCCAACTCATTAAATACATGGATAAGGAAATGAAATAAAATCAATTAATAAATTACTCCAAGTCAATGTCACCTCTCAAGGTACAACAAGGACAAATGCAACTAATGAGGAGTAAGTCACATGGATCACTCACATGGATCAAGTGAGAGTGAAGGGAAACCCTCCATCTAAAGTCAATCTTAACCATCGGATTCATCGCACTTTCTATAAAAGAAAAATTTTCAAATCTCACATCACCTAGATTAATTGCATTCATAGTTACATGTATATTTTAACTCTTAATTATGCACCTTCATTCTAGCTTAAATTCACTTTCAATTTGATAATGGGATTCAATAGTTTCAATTCAATACTCGTGTTTAGTTAATTACATGCATTTAAGTCTCTCATTCTAGAATTGTAATGTCACTTATTAAAATCTAATTCTAAGAGCCAAAATGATCTTAATCGGACTCTTTCTAGTTGGAGACTAATAGGATGCTCTTGTAGTTCATTTATGATATTAAATTTGATAGTTGATTGCTAATGGACTAATAAATTAATGTTCTATTGAAGTGTTGTGTTTCATCTTGTAGGTACAATATCCACACACACAAATAGGACCTAAAGATTGCCTTCTAGCAAGGCTATGGAATAGTGGTTGAATGCCTAAGACTCTTGACTAGGCAAATACAAGCTTCCATTGCACCAAACATGCAGGTAAATAAACTAAATGAAGTTTATTTACAATTGAGTACTTGTGCAATCTATTCAATATTAATTTCCACCATAAAGTAATTTTGTCCCTATTTGTATTAAATAGGCAAGCGATGATAATACTTCACATGACATTGGAATGTAGCCTGATGAGGGTGGAGCACAACCTATAGATCAAGGTCATGGTGAGCATCCCAGTACAAAATGTAGTATGGATTAATACAATTAAACATCTTTAATTATAATTACTGTATTAATTAATGTAACCTTTCATGTTTGAACTTTAGAGCATGTAGAGTGTGATCAACATGTTGAGCATGATCATGCCAGACAAGATCAGGAACAGGATGTAGCCTAATCAAGTAAAGCGGACCACTCTAATGTTCTTTTAAACATATTTAATTGCAATTGGTGTAGTAATTAATGTAACCTTTTGTGTACGGTCTTCATCATGTTGATCGTGATCAGGCTAGACAAGATCAAGAACATGATGTGGCCCCATCAGGTAAAGAGGACCACTCTAATGTTCTTTTAAACATATTTAATTGCAATTGGTGTATTAATTAATATAACCTTTTTTGGTTCAACTCCATAAGATTTAGAGGGTCTTCACCATGTTGAGCATGAGGCTATACGATGAGATAAGGAACATGATGTGGCAGCCCCATCAGGTAAAGAGTACCACTCGAATGTTCTTTTAATTAATGAAATACTTGTAACAATAATAATAAAACATATCAATTTAACATTTCATTGTTATTGTAGTAGACCCCCCTTGTATTGGCCTCGACGTCATGAGTACACGACTAGGCATACATTAAGATCACGAGAACATGACAGAACAACTGAAGGGGGGAATGGCGATTTAGAAAACAATACTCCACTTAATCTTTATTTAGTTGCAAAAAGGAAACAAAAAAAAAAGTGATTGTAATCATATATTTGACAAACATAAAACAATCAATGAATCTTTTTTATTCCTCTTTATATCACTATTTAAACAATGACTATTTATGTAGAAGTAAGAATGTTTAAACAATGACTCTCTCTGTAGATGATGTACTCAGTGACAAGCTTCCTATTTTGAACTTTGTTATTTTTTGTGTACCTTTTTTCTACTTCTTAATATATGTTAGATACTTCCGTGTTCATTATTTTGTTCATTATTCTGAACTTTATGTTCAAGTGAATGAATTCATAATCAAGTAGTTTTGATATAATTTAGTTTTTGCAACGGTCTTTTAATGCTCCGCATTTCAAATGTCTGTCGATGAAATATACAACTTTGAACATGCAAGCAAACTATAGTTCATGCAACAAAACACACAATAGAATTACTAAGGTTGAAACCACTGAAGTTTTCTTACAAGATTTGCACCACAATAGAAGCCCGAATAAGGTATCCGCCCTAGCCAGACAGTGAATGTTGTGAAGCATATTTAATAATTCCCATATGCAGTTCCAACTTGTGAAAATATTATATGCTAGATAGTTTTGAAACATTCCTATAGGTGTGACTTGCCCCAACCTTGTATCGATCTTATCTTGTTTCATACACCAAGTATTGGCAGAACGAGAGATATGCGAGCCCAATGATAAATACGTGAAGTGATTGGTGGAACAATATACTATCAGCAAAAGATTGTAAGAACTGGCCCAATAATACAAGATATTTTGATCAATGTTATCGGCGCAACGTTCCACTAATAGAGAAATTACCAAATGAAAAGTTAACCATTGATGAGACCTTCACCGACAGAAGAAATACGTTACGAAAATAAGATGTCGATGAGACTTATGCCAATGAAAGAAAGCAAGTGAAAAAGAGTGGTCGGATAGAGTTATATTGACGAAGAGAATGGAGGAAGTTGTGGTGATGATCAGCTATTGGAAGAAAGGAATGTCACCACCCCTAATAGTATATAATTTTGCCAATGAAGACATCGATGGGACTTATGAAGAGTTGGGCCAATGGAAGGTAGAAATAATAAAATGATCGGGGAAAGATGCATCAATGAAGACTTTTTAAACATTATGTTATCTGAAGAGCTCCAGTGATCAAAGTGTCATCGGAGTAGCTTATTACTACCGAAGGAAGGAATGATGGGGTTCTCCAATGGCCCATAAGGAAGTCAAGGGAACTTACACTGATAAAATAATGAATATTTTAAAAGAAATAACTTTAAGGTTTCGTCTAACTTTCAACGAATATAACCCGACGAAACAATGGAAACCGCAACGACGCTTCCGTATATGTGATGTTTTTTTGTCAGAATGGCAATGAACAGTTTGGTACACATTGTCGAAATATAGATAAAACATTGATATTCTTTCAACAAAGCCCCTTTCGGTATAAATCTTACTGATGGAGTAGTTTTTGAACACGTGACGTTCTTTTTGTCAAAAAATAGACAAAACAATGGTGTTCTTTCGACGATAGATGGACGAAATTCCCCATGCTGCTCACCGATGATTTTTTGTCATACATTCGATCGGAAAACTAATCTTTGATGGATCGACGAAATTCTATTATTCATCGGTAAAGTGACAAAGTTTTGTCGAAATGCCAACAAATAATCATTGAAAATTTTGACCATATTTAGTAGTGAGTTGAGTCTAGTCAGAATGACTACAATTAAGCATGCTTCTCAATTTTTATTGAAGGTGGAGGAGAAGTTGAACATAAAATTTGAAAGCAAGAAAAAAGGAAGAGGTTGATCACATGAAGATCAAAAGAAGATTGAAAAATAAAGTAGTAGCTAGAATCAAAAGAGAGATAATACCTACCGTCCATGTGACCAAAATAACAAAGATTAAAGAGGAAGACAAATATTTGGATGAGGACATGGAAGAGGAAGATTTGGATATTCTGAATGCGAAGGAAATAGCCCATACGATTGTCCCAACCACCAAGAGAGGAAAAACATAAGACTCGAGGATAATAAAAGAGTTCCCCATGCAAATGAAGATGATGAGTCTTCACTTTCTAAAGATGCAAAAGAGGTTATTGTCACTATTGTAAATCGTTGTCATTGATGTCAAAGGATTGTTGAAGCAACAAAAGGACTGTTGTAGAAAATTAGAGTTTAAATCATTTTTTTAGCATTATAAATTGTACACACTTCGTAAGGTGTCCAATTCAGTGCTTTCTTAGCACCCATTTTAGTGTGTTCTCATTATTCTGTCCATCATAAGACTTTTCTATTCATTTAATTAATAAATATTTAAATATTTGTCCTCTTGATTTTATTTCTATGAGAACCTTTAATTTAGGTGTGCCCCCTTTAATTATTTCATTCATTTATCACCTCATGCATACGTAGGCCTTATTTCATTATGGGTGGCCTTTTGTATTTATTCTGATTTCAAATCTTGATTATGTGTGCTTTTTTGGGCATCCTCACTACCCGCATTGACTCTCGATTCAATTTGAGCCTTGATTGGTTGGAACGGGGCATCTAGTAAGGTATAGGGTGAGATAGGTCACCTTATACCTTGGGAGGCACACCCTTCCACATAAAAGTGGCCCAAATTTAAATTGGGCAATGTTCTCCTATTTTAATAAGATATTCAAAACCCCATCAGCCTCCTTTGACTTTTGAGCCCCGAAATGGCTTGGAGAGATATAAACAAAAGGCTACCTCCCTCATTTTGACATCCATTATCCTATCTTATCTATCAACTCATGCATCCAAGAAATTAAGCATTCATTCAAGTTCAAGCATTCAAGGAGCAATCAAGTATTCAAGCATTTCAAGCATTCATTGTGGCAAGCTACAACAATCATCATGCAAGCATGTCTTTGTGATGTCCTTTTAGATCTTTACAGTCATGTTATTGCATCAACACCAGTGATCTCATTTTAAGCACAATTGCATCATTCAAGGTATAAGACAAACTATTCCCTTATTCAAGCCTCTGCTACTAACAACATGCTTCCATTTTTTAGCATTTACATTTCAATTTTCAAGGTTAATTCCTACACAAGGGTTTGATTGCACAGGTAAATTCCTTTCTCCTAAAATTTTGTGTAGGTAATAGGTGGTGTAGCTGCGGAAAAGGATGCAAGTAGATATAATAGAGAGTTACATGTGGAAAAAGTTTCATCAGAATTTGTTGGGTCTAAGGCACCTCCCAGGGCCTCAAGCTAGTTTGGTTACCCCATACCCTCCAGATCACCCTCTTCCTGCCATTCCAAACTAAAATTTATATCACGGTTTAGTCACTATTTCAAATTTCCAAATTTGGTATTAGAATTAGGTTTACAGTCTGTGATTTGTCTACATACACATTATTCCTTCTTTCCTCTCATATCTTCCCTACATCTTTCATTCTTCATCTCCATTCAAAGTTTCCCATTTGCATAGTCATCTTCCACAAATAAGGAAGGAATCCTTGCATTCTTTTAGCACTTGAGCCTCCTTGATCATAATAGATCAACTTTCCTTCCAATGTATGATTGAGGATAGGTGTGAGCTTCCTACTTTGTCCATCCAATTTAGTGAATGCCCCACACCCCATTTTTACTCTTTAAATAGTTAAATAAATATTTTTTTGTTTATTTATGATGCTTGACCTCCTCCACATTGGAATCCATGACAAAATTTAAATGTTAGCTAACCTCCATTTTTTATGCCCTAGACAAGATTTAATTCTTGATCAAACGTAGTCTTTTGGCGCCACTTTGGGTAATTAAGTTCCAAAATAAATAATATTATTTTGGAATTGGTTGATCTCCCTTGGTGTGGGCGCCAAGTTTAGGATACTAGTAATGTGAGCATTGATGGTGGTAGCATTGACAATATTGTGTCAAACAAGATGCTTGGCAAATTTAACTTTGAGAGTAAGAGACATTTGCATCCATATCAAATTACAAGGTTGCAAGATGGCCATAGAATTTTGGCCAATAAGTAGTGTTTGGTGAAGTTCAAGATTGGGAACTATCATGATGAGGCAGTGTTTGACATCATGCCTATGAATTTTTGTCGCATTTTATTAGGGAGGTTGTGGCAATTTGTTAGGAGTGCAGTACATGATGTATATGCAAACACATATTCATTGATGAAGAATGGAGTTTTCCACAAGTTGAAGTCCCCAAAATATGATGAAGAGGTAGTAGTAATGCCATATTTTGTTTGGTTAATGGCATGAAACAATTAATAAAAGAGGATGAGTAAAGAAGATGATATAACAATGTGAGTTGGACTTGTATGAATTGCATTGAAAGAAAGAAGAGAAAAAAATTCCACAAAAAATGAGGTAAAACCTTATGAGAATGATAAGATGAGGATGAAGGACATTAAAACAATGAATCCTTTGAAAGATAAGAGTACAATTGGAAGTATGTTAATGATAGAAAGGGGGTTCCCTGATGATTCCTTATTTGATAAAGAAATTGGTGAAGATAAAAATCTTTTATTAGGAGAGGAGATAAGAAAGACTAACTATTGAGCGTCGTTTTTACACGAGACAATGGCTAGGAATCTATGTGAGCAAATTCCCCTCTTGGAAGAATGATGTAAATCAATCTCAAGGTTCCTTCTGGATTGGGTCTCAACTGCTTAGATAACTCAACTAAAGATAAATGTGAATCTGTTCACGAGGAGACCTTTGTTGGTTCGATCTTCGAGGGACTGCAAAACAAATCTTAAAACAAGACAATATTTATCTTTTTGGATTTTTGAATCTTTAGATGAAAGTAGTGTTAATCCATTTAATCTACGATGACTGATTTGCAAAGAAATTAAGGAGCAAGGTAACAAGATTTTGAAAGAAATTTGCTGAAAAAGTAAACTAATGCACATAAACCAATGTTGCATTGCCTTGCGAATTAAAGTACCAAGAAGATGAGAAAAATGCACAAAACAAAGACCTGAATAAATCACAATCCCAGCTTAGCAGATGCAATCATCAAGGAAATAAACATAGATAAATGATAAGTCAAAATTCATCAAATCACGAAGCCACCACAGATGTACGCACACGTGAGACAAATTTATCTTAAAGTGCCAAAGAGAGATCTTCCTAATAATTTGTCACATCAAAGCAATGCAGCAAAGATAAACACCAGATTAAAAGAATCGCAAATCAAAATCACCACACAATCATTTGGCTCTTTGAAACAAATGAACGAGCAAACACACATTCATGAATTTCATAAAGATAGCAGAAAAATCACACCACGATTGAAGCACCAATTGTATGTATTGTATTGCAATAATAACCGGCCTTAATTACATTGTGTTCATACAATTTATAGAGCCATTCTCTCAATTTCGCAGCTAGGGTTTCGGCTGCACATAAACTTGAAAATAAATCTAAACTAGAGTTTATATGAAAGAAACTATCCCTAAAACAAGTTTAAACTACTCTAGCACGGAATTAAACCTCGTGCATTACAATTTAGGAGCAGATTATGCACCAAAACAACTCAAAATAAAAGTATGGAACTCGTGCATATTCTTCTTAAAACTTATAATTATGTCCTTTATTCATTATTGCAGCTCTTCTTTGTGGACTTGACTGGAAGACATCCTCAAATCATGTAGAAACGACCCCATGGAAGTGATCAATCTGACTAAAAAAAGCAACTAGAGAAAACTAGAGTTATTGGTGATGATGGCCCAAAAATTTTGGACCCTAACCATTACCTCGAAAAAATGGAGTTCAAAAATTGGTTAAGTGTTGAAGCAACTCTTCTACAAATTTCGAACTTTCGAAGGCCGAAAATCTTATAAGGCTGAAATGTCGAAATCTTGATCCTCAAAATTGGCTGTGTACAAAACATGTTGTTTTTTATACAAAATTGGCTAAGTCAAAACTGGACAGTTAGTGACTTGGGAGGATTGTTGGGTGAGCCTTGCGAAGCCTGTCCATGATCTCTTGTACTTCTTCAAAGTCTGTCATTTTGAAACCTTTGAGGCGTTCCTATTGCTTCTCCCAGAAGGTGACTAATTCATTAGCAAACCCCCTTATTTCCTCTTCACGAGATAGCATCTTCTGCATCTCCTTTTGATAGAACATCTGTTGAAGATCTTATTTTGTTCTAACTCCATTAAAGATATCAAGGTATTTATTTATGATATCCTTAACGAGATGCATCGTTTTCTCATCGTCTTCATCATACAAGTATCCTTCAAAAAACTTGTGCATCTCTCCAACCTAGAGTAATCCATCATCCCTCTTCTTATCAACTTTTCTTAGGTTTTTTTCATAAATACTCAAAGCACCAGTGATGTCCTTGAACCATTCTTTAAAGTTATCTAACTCTGATCCCTCGTATATCTTGACCAAAACTTGGAAGTGTTGCTTCCTTATTATTGTGAGATCCTCAAGGGCCTTTTGCCATTTTAGAATTATCTCCTCAAGGCCATCTTCTCAACTCATGAGTTCCACCAAATAGGTTATCCCCTGAAGAATACCCCTGAAGGGCCTCAAAATCTTTCTAAGAGTCGTCTTAGCAAACCCTTCAAAATCCACTTTCCAATCTATACAAGCATGAATGAAAGAATGTGGGATATCTGGCGGCAGTTCTGTAGCACCCCTCTTTTCCAAAATAGCTTGTAATGAGGCCTCAAATTTACTAGAGTCAATGGGACCCATTGTTTTAAGAATAAACTTTTTCATCGCCTCATTTTACTTCATTAAGGCTCTTATCTTCTCCTCATCTTTGTCCATGAAGCCCAACGCATGCTTCAATCTTAGCGTAGCCAGAGTTTTACTTCCCTCTCTTTTTGGCTCTCCTAGGTCCACCTCTTCCAGTACATAGTCTTCTGGAGTGATCTCTGCCATGCTGATATTCATTGTAGGAATTTCTACCTGAGCCTTCCACCTACCCGCCTGATCTTGCATCACATAGGATAGGGTCCTTGCCCAGGCACTAGATTCTGCTTGGTGAAACGCTTGTCCAAGCGTTGCCATATCTATATCCTCTTCATCAGTATATACCCTTACCCTCGGTTGAATTTCTTTAGTAAACCAAGTGGGTTTAGAGAAGGCATTATAGGCTCATATGGTGCAACTAAGCTCGAGGCAACAGCTCTATACTCCGCCTCAGTTTTCTCATGTCTTTCCTCATCTTCTCTCGTCGTCTCTTGTTCTTCTCTTGTACTCTAATCCTCTCCCATACTTGTTTGTTCCTCTCTTCCGTCCTATCCTTCTAATCCAACATGTTCTTCAGATGGAACCTCCTTAATTACCTCGCTCTCCTTTACTGACTCTTGAGGCCCTTGTACAACTTTCTCAGCTTGAGAAGGTGGAAAAGTAGGTGATTGAGATGAAGGGTTTTGTGCGGGGGGTGTAGGAGCAAGAGGAGTGGGCGAAGGCATTGGCATTTGCGGAGGAGGCGAAGTAGGCATGGGAATATGAGAAGGTGGAGGTTGTGGTGGTAGTGGAGTGGTCTGAACTGGCAGTGGAAGTGAAGTGGTGGAGGGTGTTTTCTATCGAGGCTAAGGGGTCCAAGGGGACAACTCTGCGACCCCAAAGTGAGACAAGACAAAGACCAAACCCTAAAACCTAGCGAGACAAAACCAAAAAAATAAAACCTAAACCCTAACGCAACAAACAAAGAGGGAGGCGAAGAAACCTACCTCGAACACACAAAAGAGGACAAGGAAACCAAAGAAAACACGCTGGCCAAAGAGACTAAAAGACTGGAAGTAGAGGGCGCAAAGAAAGCTCTAAAAAGTCAACTTGTGGCACAAAATGCTAAGTGACCAAAATGGTCGGCTCTACGCCTTTTATAGGCCTCCGGTGGGGATGACGTCAGCCACCCCATCGGTCGGCCTTTCGTACTTTCAGGGGTCTCGGACCTCTGAAAGGCCGAAACGTCGAAAGGCCGATTCCCACGGGGAATTAGATTTTCGGTGTTTCGAACCTCTGAAAGTCTGAAATCCGAGAATGTGCCAAGGGATGCTTGTGGTCAACAGATGACTCTTTCGGCCCTTTTGCACCTAAGGGACACTGAAAGTGCAAAATGGCGAAACTAGACAAAACTCAAGCAGCAGGGGGACATAAACCAAACTGACAAGCAGAACTCAAAAACAAGAAGCTAAAAAAGGGGGGGCCTTTGGCCAAGTGGCCCAAAAAAGGGGAGAGTGGTTGTGGAACCACAACACTAACATTTTGGAGAAGACTGAAAAAGATGAGTCCCATGATTTTTATGCTAAAATTGTTTTGTATGCATAAACAAATGATTTTGTAGCTAAAACACGTCTTTTTCAAAGGCATGGAACACCATGTTGTGGATAAGACTAATGATGGAAAAGATGTTGAAATAGTAATAGAGATAATGCATGGCATTCATGTTGAAGAAGAGAAAGTAGATACCTACAACTTTCCATAGTTTGCTAGTACGTCTTGGTGGGAGCTAAATTATGTTAAAAAGGGAAGAAAGGGAGGAAGGATAAAATAGGGGAGAGACAAAGGTTTATATTGATGTAAAAAATAATATTCTACCATAGAAGAAAGAATGATGGATTCAAAATCAGCATATGGTTTTCAAATGTTCATGAGCTCCACTCATGGAACATTTCTTTGTATCTAGGGTGTTTGATACATGAGCATCCATATGTGTAGAGCAATCTTACATCGACCAAAAATATTGCTTGTTTTAATTCATTTAAGGTTAGGAGAATAAAATTAAATGCAAGCTACTATAGGTCCCCATGTACCTTGGAAAGTGTCCGAGGGGACATAAAAACTTAAAATTATTAATATTTATGGCCTACGTCTAAAGGGAAATGTAATTTTCAAGAGGGAACACATATTTTTATTATTTATAGAGTAAAAACGAGAAAATCCCCATCTAGGCATATCCTTTGAGGAAGGGCAAGAGTCATACTTCCACATATCTTGGGGGTTACAAAGTGAATGGAAAGAGACTTTTCTAGGCACCCATTTTGAGGAATTTCAACAATCACCTCCTTAGGTGCCCTTTTGAAAAAGTTCTAGGGAATTTGATGTGTTATTTGTTACATTATTTTATTGTCATGTGTTGTTCTCCAAGAGAGGGCTTGGGATTTACAAGAGGCATAAGAGTGTTATAAAAGGGAGGCTTAGGCTAGAGGTTATTCATTCAAAATTGTATCCTTCAATACAAATCTGAAGAAGCAAATCTTGTAGCTCCAACTTGTAGATTTCTAAAGCCAATTTGACTAATATTTTGTGAGCTTTGAATATTGTAATTCTCTCTCTCTGAATTAATAAGAAGCAAGAAATTTTTTCTTCTTCCATTTCTTGTGTTGTTGTTGGGTGGAGTAACCCTTCATCAATCTATCTCTATTAACCACAATCCTTAATCCTTCACAATTTCAAACTTTGTGGCTCTAACTTAATTCTAATACCAAATCATATAGACCGAGCACATGAAGTAAACAACAATAGCTAAAGCCTTCTCATATGCAAGGCATGTCAATTTACCATATGAATGTGGGATATATACCAAAAAAACAAACTAAAGAGAAATAATACATAAAGTAACTAAGAGTCAAAATGACTTTATTAATGCCTATCTCAAACCTAATTGACCATCATAATTCTAATGTATACTTTCATATATAAACCCGTAGAAAGGATCACAAAAGCAACAAAAAAAAAATGAATGCTAGAGTTGATGCCCTAATTAGTGGCATTATAGGTTGATCTTGAACATGGATTGATGCCCTCTTATTCATGAATCATTGGGAGAGCATCATCGCACCATGAAACATTGATTCAAATAGAGCATAAGCTAGTCTCCAGTTTATAAAACCTAGGATTAAATACAAAAACCACATTCATCCTTTTCAAATCTATGTTGTAAATATCTTCTTTGGGATATTTTCCTTCGCAGGCTTGAAGGCTTCATGATAGAATTTTGTAATTAGCACTTGCACCTAATTGAGGTGCAATGGTTAGCCAATAGTGAGATATACCTTGTTCTTTGCATTTTGCATCCTCTTTTTCTCCCTCTCCTCCTCCTTCTCCTCTTGATCCTCTTCCTCTTCTTCTTCTTCTTCTTCTTCTTCTTCCTCCTCTTGTTCTTCTTCTTCTTCCTCTTCTTCTTATGGATCCTCCTCCTCTTCCTCTTCTTCTTCCTGTTCCTCTTCTTCTTCCTCCTCTTCTTCGTTCTCCTCCTCATCCTCTTCTTCTTCCTCTTCCTCCTCTTCTTTCCTAGTCCTCCTACTCCTCCTCCTCCTCCTTGGCTTTGTATTCTTCTTCTTCTTCCTCGTCCTCTTCTTCATCCTTTTCTTCTTCCTCTTCTTCTTTCAAATACCACCGTATGTTGCAATTGTTAAGCTTCACAAATCTCTAAGGAACTGCCTGGTAAAACTATAATATGAATGTGGGGATCCATAGCGACAAGAGTATAATACAGATTGTCACTTCCTATTGTAGTTTCTATTTTATGATTTGATTAAATTGATTTAGGATCAGTAAAAATGCCTAAAGAACACAGTTGAGTAGAGTTTGGAGGGAAAATAACTACAATATAGAAATGGATTCATTGCCTAGAAATAAAATCATGTGTCTTTGTCGAGTTGTTCACCAAATGCTATGACAGGAAGAGCAGAGCCAAAGAAAATATAGATAGTTCGAGCGACAATTCTACATGAACAAGAACATATTACATATGAAATTCAATATTTCCACACATGTTTATATATGTCTATCAATATGCCTACACATGTATGTATGTATGTGTATGCATATATGTATATAGACAAACAGGATGCATTGTTAGACAATCTGAAAGTCACCCACCCAGATTTTATGTTACCATCTTAATGTAATCCACAGTGTATTGTATGATTTTTCTCCTCTAATTATCAAGTATTTAGTTTTACTTGTCACTAACAACCTCAAATTATGTCTACACCACCACAGGTAGCCTCAAGAGTGCCAATCTTAGCAAAGATTTGCTCAGTCTTCAAGATCATTAACAAATTACACTGGGAAGGTTGCAACTAAAATTTCCAGACCTGATGAAAGAACGAACTATTTAAATAGCTTTTGAAGTATTTCCTATCTAGATGCCATCTTATTGATGATGGCCTAGCTGTCCCCAATATACCACCTCATTTTTTTCAACTAGTTCCCGTATCGGCATGATAACTTGAATTCCGTTGGGCATTACAAAAATTAAATGTTTAGGTCTTGATTTGGAGCAAGGGTTTCCTGCCATAGGGGAACCTTCAAGGCAAAGAGTTCAAATAATTATATGGAGGGACACTGAAAATTTTGGAGAAGTTACCTGTCTCCATGGTGGAAGTCATCCAGCGAAGTTGAAAGCTACAGAATTGTCAAAAATCAATAGAAAATCTTTTCTCACATCACTTACTGAAATTGACACAATTCTTTCATTTTTGTTAGTCTAGCATTTTTTACAGCCTAGCACACATATGGTCTATGTACTTTAGGCCAGTGTACAATTTGATTGTTAAGGTCTCATTGCTAGAATTGTTTAGGACATGTAAATCTCATTATCTTCAAAATGAAGTTTGCCCCCAAAATATCAAGGCCGCTCGTCAAGAGCATTTTCTGGAATACCTTGCAAAATACTAGAAATCAAGATAAGTTTCCTTGACAGATAACCATGGCATGTCACTCCAACTTGGAAACAAATGCCAATTTATTGCACACTGGCAATTACTGTGAGACAATGAGAACATCAAGTAGCATACACATTAAATCTTTGTCCATCAAGAAGTAGGCTTTGCGATTGCACAACTCTTATTATATGTTACAATCATCCTTTCTGATACTAACATAATGATTGGGTGCTTTATAACTACTCCTACCTTATTTCTATGCGAATGTTGTCCTAAATGATACGAACTTCAATAAAATGGTCAGATGTCTCTTATTGGATACTTCATTCAACATTGTCATTAACATATCAAAATCCTCACTTATATTTTATAAATAAAAGATAACACAAAAATTTGTTAGGTACACTGCAAGAAGCTTACCTTGCAAATGTTGTTGAATGAAGATTACCAACAAAAGCAAGGAAAATGGCAATATCTGCTCAATATATCTAGCAAGTTGTTGAATATCATACTCTGATATGCAATATCCCTTAATAATCCTAATCGGTGATTGAGGGGGGGGTGAATCAATCAATTCAACTTATTTAAGTTTTTATCCTATTAAACTGAATACAACTACTGTGTGAAACTAAGTACAACTACTATGTGAAACTAAAAATATAATGCATGCTTACGTAACTTGAACAAAAATCACATACACAAGCTAACACAGGATATATACGTGGAAACCCTCGCTTAGAGGGAGAAAACTACAGTGGGGCAAAACCCACGAACTTCACTACTGCAATAATTAAGTTGCCATGTTAAAGGCTTACAAAAGCACTTGTTAGAATGCTACCATGTCAAGGGATTTGATATAGATCGGTTAAGATCTCGACCCTGTAAGGAGTCGCCTCGCCAGAGGACTTAAGAACATCAATCAAGATGTCACTCGGTGAAGGGATTTATACAATGGAACCTGTTAAGGTTCACCCTGATAAAGGGATTTTTATGAGCTTCATACAATAAAAAAATGATATTTAGACACTCAATTTGTCGATCAGATCATACCTGTTCTTTTCTCGCTCTTCTTAGTTGTTCAATCTGTCTTTCACTCGTGGTGACTGTACCCCTTCTCAGAAGACTCAGCTCTTGATTTTTAACAACACTTCTAATGCACAATGACCCGTATATATAATGATCTTCACGTTACCACACCAAACTGTGGCGCCAAGTTGTAACTCTTCCAAAACATCAGTGTTCTGGAAAGCGATCTGAAAGTCTCGCATGTAGAACTCTTAATCAAGCCAAAACGCTCGCATACAAAACTTCAATTCATCCTGAAACGCTCGCAGAAAAACTCCAATTCGTCCCAAAAACACTCCACAAAAATCAGATCGGATTATAAAAGCACTGACCAGTAGATCTGCTACTTTGAGCGAGAACCGGTGTGCTACTGGTTGAGTCATCTGCCTCGTGTGGTTTCCTACTAGACTGGTTGGACAAGACCAGTATTATTGTGACCGGTGTAGGTACACCGGTTACCTAGCAAGCAAGTTTGATGGTTGTCGATAGGGACAACTAACGGTTCACCATTGTTGCTCTAACTTAAAGACCGGTGTGTTTTATGTTTGCCAATGATGACAACTAAGCATAAGGCCGACATCCCTTCCATTTCCATTTGTATTATTATTATTCTCGCTGGCATTAGTCTCTGCATTGTTAGGCACAAAGTTTATTGCCAATGGTGTAACTGAAGAAGACGAGCCCACACTTCCTCCACTACTGGTATCAACATTTCCTATGCCCTGCAAAGGTGCTGAAGAAGCTTGTATATGATCATCATTACCGTCATTAACTATATCTGTTTCTTCAACATTAGATGCAACTGCCCCTACTCTCACATGCTCTTGCTCACCTACTCCAAGCATCCTAATGGATACCTCAGCACCTTTGTCGTTGTCTTCCATATCCCTAAAGGAACCACCTCCAGCTGTCAACCCAGTTGTAGCCTCACTATCGTGGTGATGAGATCGACCTCTCAAAAGCCCTGAATACTCCAACAAAGAAGACAATGGTGTCTGAATCAGATTTGCAGCAGAAAAAGTCATCCTCTATCTTCTCATACCATTGCTCCTAAATCCTCCTTCGGTGTTCCCTCCATATGTTTCCATAATTCAACCAAATGGACACAAGTCTAAAAGCCCAAGAAATAGATTACGATTCTTCAAGATTAGAGAAATTCCTGGAGAAAATGCCAGTCTTGATGCAAAATTGCTAAGTAAAGCTTTTAGTTGAATTTTTTTGAATTCTTGACTGGTAGTTTCAAACCCTGGTGCCACCAAGTCAAATTTAAACCCTAGAAATGGATCGTAATAGTTGAAATTTGAAACATGCCTTTCAAAGAAAATGCTAAAGTCGATGGGTAACTGTCGGCCAAAGCATCTACAGGCGAACATTTTGTCATCAGTTCAACAATAACTTGCATCCATGATGCCCTATAAACCTTACAAGAGGTACAACTGCTTTCAAGAAATGTCAAATTCAATCACTGATTATTAGTTCGAATGTTTAGTGGCAAATGTTGAAATTCTTGTACAGCTAGCTTCAAGACCTGGTGCCACCTTTTCAATTTCTGATTACAGAGCTTCAAATTTACAGTTTATACCAAATTCATTACACAGTTGCTAGCCAAAGAATTACGTTGCAAGTTTGGACATTTGTGAACCCACAATTCAAGCTGTGGTGCAAGCCACTCAAAATCAAACCCCAAAAATGCTAGAAACAGAATGCAGCCATTCAAACTTACTGCAACTTACTACTTCCAGACTTCGCAGATAATTCCAAATTTCCAAGCCATGTTGCTAAGTGCGAACCCTAAAAACCCTAAACACAGATCAGAACTTATAAAGCCAAATTGGACCTGTGAATGTCATTTACATCTTCTAACTGCATGTACGTTAATTTCAATTTTCCAAAGATTCAATTTCGTTCAAAATTCAATCCTGAAAGCAACTCCTACTTGTTTTTTAGTTTATTAACTTCTCTTTTTCCACGTTCGAGGATCAATTACCAACAACGCCGGAGTGAAATTTACCCCAATTTGAGTTCCGCGAAATTTTTTACATGCTTCGCCTTTCCTCGGGTTTTGATCTTTTCTGTTTGCGTGTTTTGCACAGTGCAGAAAGAAGACGAGTGACCGACGAACATTCCCAATGTCAAGAGACAGCTATGTGCAATGGAAGCAGGTCGGTTTTCCACCAAACAGCTCTGTGGCCTCATTCCTCTGCACCAAGGCGGTTCCCTGCAAGCAGCTCTGTGGCGGGTCTCAGCAGAGACATCTCATTTGCCCTGAATTCAATCCAAACAGCATTCCTGTCTTGGACTATTCCGGCACAGACTGTTTGCCGGCACCGACGCAACCATTTCTGGCCGAAGTCCCCCGAGGTAAATAGCCTTATCGACTAAATTATAATAATATATAAATATTTTATTCATTAAAAAAATCAATTATAGCAATAATTTTTTATAATTGCATGACTTCTAAGAGAGTGCCAAGGTAAATAACAACATACTACCATCTGGTACACATGATTTCAAATAAGAATTCATCTAGCACAATAGTATCAACCTAGAAATTAAGCATCTGAATTACTCGTTTTTTGTGCCAACCTTGTCATGAATAGTCACTTCTCCCATATTTGTCCCAACTCTGATGTCATAACAAATCACATTATATATCCTTTTCACACCTGATAATTATTCTGGCAAGAGTGACATTGGAGATCAATATGCTGACCTTGAAGACAAATTATTTGTCTAATTGTTTTAGAAAAACCAGAACAGGTTTAAGAATTATTTGTAGGCATGACTAAGAAAGTTTCCGTAGAGATCAGTGGGATAACACATGCCAATGTCATCTTTGGTGACACAAAATGGTTTTGTCTCATGCTTTCTCCCCAGCAATAGATGCCTTGGATAACAACTTTTTTCTCAATTTAGTAGCAATGCCATGATTCTGATGAAACACATACAAAGCGGGTGCAGATGCTAATTATCCCAAGTAAATGTAAGTTGATAAGCTTTTTTGCCGTCACAAGAAGATTGAAAACAATGGGAAGATTTCTTATGCCAACTCCATATAGACCTTTACAGGGAATGGTTTCAGGCAGTGCAACATATCATGAGTTTTGAGAACGCAGAAATGAACAATCGGTGATTCTTGGCACCCTTAATAATAAATATCATGTAAATTTGCTATTTTTATATTATGTGGTTTATTTGTAAGGTTATTTATGCAGCAATACTAGATTCCAGGCCAGAGTACTTAATTTTAACTCTGTTTCGTAACATCGTTAATAGTAAATTGTTGTCATCTTAAACTAATGGGAATCTGAATCCTCATTGCATAGGTTGCAAACTTCTAACTAGGCTTTCCTTTTAAGGCCCTAGATTTCAACTAACACAGTTGAGCGGAACATACTTATCATGCAAACCAAAGCTCAAACCATTCAAATAGAAAAGATTGCACCCAATTCATGGTTAGCTGTTGTGCACTTAATTGGATCAACCTAGCATATGAATTTGATTTAAAACAAAAAATAAAGGTCATGAAAGTCGTGACGAGAAAATGAAAATGACTAAAGGACTAAGAAATAGCAATTATTCTTGAAAAATTATATAAACCAAAAGCTTTGTTAGCTTATTAACTTAATGAAATACATAAAGTTTTAGTGGTATAGAATGTCCAAAAGAAGCATCCTGAGAATGGTTTGCTTTTAAATGTGCTTTTATTTGGGTGAACTATAATAGCCACAAGTAAATAGAGAAACATGCTGGAGAGAAATAACTCATCAAGAATTTTACCACCATATGAAATATTGCATATACAAAAGAAAAACAGGCTGAAAGCTCATTTAAACACATTTATCGTTACGACTTTTGCAAATGTTTACATTGTGACCATTTAATTTGCCAATGTCATTACAAGCAAGTTAATTTTATGATTTGGAAACAACCTCAAAAATTCATATAAAACAAAGGGCTTTTGAAACAAAACATATGTCAATATAACGAAAGGTTAAAATTTAATATTCTAATGAATCCCTCAACCAATAAATTTTTAAAATCTAATATTTTACATTCTTCAGGAGTCTAATCATCAAATGTACCCAATTTCCTTTTGTTGCATATTTTAATGATACAATGTGTGGTTAATCATGATAGAAACAAGAAATAGGTACTGATGGGAAATGAATATGACAAGAACAGAAATGAAGCTTCTTAATTCTGCTTATGTCGGCAGACCAGGCAAAATGTTCCTGAAAATCTTGCTTGATTAAGAGGAAGCATGCTAGACTCATATTAGGAACAATGCACAAAGCGCTCTCTGCGTAAAGCTAATTGCTAATGAGTACAGAGTTCTGCAGAAGAGAACTTCAGTTCATTAATTCTACTTCCTACCATCGAAGAGGAGACACTGGAACTTGGACCTGTCAAAATAATGTGTGCCCATTATAGAAAGGTAGATTTATAGATAGTTGAACTTTTTTGTCTCTCAGGTTAGCATACATTGTCAGAATCTATACAGCAGGAGAAAATTCAAAATTGCAAAGCAAATGGCAAAGGCTGAGTATTTTCCTTCATACCCCATTATTAAACTGGTGCTGAAGAAAACCAGCCGATGCATGATAACAGCTAGATATTTAATTGATTCAGTAGCTTACGCCATCTTGGTGGTTCTTCATCAAAGATGTATGTTAACGGAGAAACAAGTACCCCACTTCCTCCTATCTATAAGAAAATGAGCACAATGCACAGATTAGCTAGAAACAATAATCTATTACTTTCACACAGAAAAAGCATGTGAAAAGAAAAGATTCCAATATACAATTTGTGAAAACTTGTCTCTCAAATATGCAATAAATCAAAAAACTAAATAAGATCGTACTTCTCTCAACTGACGAACACATTCATAAAGTCGTTTTTTGGGTACACAAATAACTATTGCATAATAATCAGGCTGAACTTTTCCATCTCTCTTGCAGAAGACAGGACTTATAGTAGGTCCCTGAATCAGCATATATCCATTAATTTAAGTTTACTCCAAACGGGCTATAATTAATCAAAGGATTCATTGAAATTCAACACTGCAATCAGCTGTACAAACTAAAGATTTCACCTGTAATCCAGGAAAATCAGTTTTCCTGAGTATGCGTTCTGCCACTTCTTCAGCAGACTTCCCTCGCATGTTCGCAACGACCTAATATACACAATGATGACAATTGAAATTGCCAAAGTCTATTATTGATTCTTTAGATTATTTTGACCAAATATCTTGAATCATTTCTCTTAAATCCTTTGACAGTTTCATGCTTAAACCTTCAGCAAAACAGACACTATGACTAGTAAGAGAAGTTCACGGGATACTCAAAGATCATATCCGTTGGTATTTCCATGGTAAAACTAAATTCCACTAATGCTGATAGGCTTTCTGTTTTTAGTGTGATATTCAAAACCAATTGAGTGATAGATTTGGGTACAACAATGTCATTACCGTAAATTGACTGTCTGCTCTCAAATGTGCTTCCAACCTTTCAAGCATTTCATGTGTAGTCTCTAGCACATCTTCGCGCTGAATCAAAGCTTTCTTACTTGCAACAAATACAGCCTGCAGTGTTTTCCTAGTTAGATGATTGCAAAAGCAATTGTTGAATCAGAGTCATTTTCAAATGCACAAATTGGAACAAATCTTCATAAAATATGATGCTTCATTTCAAGTTATTATTTATAACTTTATAGGCAATTATTTGAATTCGACAATGAATAGCATAGCTATCTGACCGACATCATGGAGAAAATAAATAGGCATACCTGACTTTCTACAACAATTCCACCCTTTATTTCCTTCAGATTGTTCTCCCGCAAAGTCGTTCCACTGCTCACAAGGTCCAAAATTGCATCCGCAATACCCATCTGAAGCAGATAATTGAATGCAATCAATGAAGAGAGGAAATATTCTGAAAGTACTTTCTTTGGTAGGTGAACATCCTAGTAATGCCTTAAATACCAAAAAAATTACAATCACTTAAGCAAAAATGACTGATTTGTATTACATGTTGATTTTCTTTTTCTGGAAAACATAACCAGAATCCCAGATACAATTAAAGACAGGTATGAAGAATATAACCACATCAATTATTGACCAAAGGACTGTGCAGACCTTATGTAAATATGTCATCCAATTATGCTTGAAAACAATGAAATATCCATGTTACCAAAAAAACAGGAATGTCAGAATTTCTATAAATGTGAAATTTCAGGTCATTATGAAAAAGAAAACTGGCAAAGCAATAGTGCCTATTTCAATGAAAAGATTCCTAAATATTTATTCATAATGAGCTTGCACCTACTTGTATTGAAAAGCCAATTTAATGATTTGATATTTAGCACCTAATCATTGAAGGTTGGGATTGTGAAACTTGGATTGCACATATACGATGAGTTGAATGACAAAAGAAGGAAGAGTCAAAGCAGAAATAAGGCAAGCATAAAAGTACACATAGATCGAAGTGAATAGCATCATCGAAGAGGATATTTGGGATTGAATCTTAAATAATGAATAAGTAGAGAAAAAAATCTACTTAAAAAAATTCATTCAGTAGGATCTGAAGGTCCCAAACTGTGGGAACCACATAAAGATAAGTTCAAGTTTCAACCATATGGAAAAGGAAATATGATTGAACAAATTAGAAAGCATTCCATAATAAGAACTAAACAAGAGTTCAGCTCTCAGAATGCTTTCACCAAGATGCAAACAAGAATTAGAAATAAAAGTTAGGTAACTGAACATTCAGAAAGAGATCAAGAGATTGCCATATAGTTACTTCTAACAGTTAATGCATTTCAGGAAACAAACACCCATTGCGACCTTTCAAGCGTCAGCGATGTCAAATCATATGTCAGCCTGAGCACAAGCCAGAGTTCAATAAGCATTAAACATAGCTGATTCTCTTTTAATACTGAGATGAATACCTATGCAACAACGCAGTCAGCCAGTATGGTTCACAATTCTTCCACACAATCATTCTATCAAATGTGTCATCTTGAGGTGATTGCAGCTCCAAATGTTGTTGATACACTACATGAATCTCAAGTAACCCAGCAGTGGAGACCTAAGTGATATTATTCCACTCTCTAAGATATGAGAGAGGATGAAACAAATAATAAAATATTGCTCTTTTTAACCTTTTCAAGGTGTCTGAACCACAACCATATTTAGAGACTAATGGACAACCTAAGTGGAAAGGTATCATGCAAGTTGATTATGATGCATTAATGAAGAATCATACATAGCAGTGATGCATTAATGAAGAATCATACATAGCAGTTGGCAAATCGCCAATAGATAAATATCCCATTGAATGCGAATGGATAGAAAATATCAAACGTAAAGCTCACAATACTTGAGACAAGTACAAGATTCATCTTCCTGGAAAAATTATTTGCAATCAGAGAGACTAGACTGCGAAGAAATTTTTGCTACTACAACAAAAAAGTTACATGTGAGAAGAGCAGCTTCTTGAATAAAGACCTGGACAAGAAGAATTTCATGTTGCAGTCTAGAGGATTTCAATAGCTTGGTCATGACCATCTAATTTGTTGGCTTCTTAAGTCTCCCTCTGGGCTTAAGCAGGCTCCACGAGTTTGGTACATGATAATTGATCAGCATCTTTGAGAGTTTGGATTCAGAAAAATATCTTTCGAATCAAAATTTCCATGTCAAAAGTGATGGCAATCACATTGCAATTCTTAATGTCTGTTGACAGTTTTGCCATCACAAGCAGCAGGGTCACTGCATTGCAACAAGAGAAATATAATTAACGTTCCATTTTTGACAAGTTTGATCGAGGCGTACAGTATCTCTTAGGTGTAGAATTCTGACAACATACCATCTCACTTTTATGTCTCAAGTCAAACCTGCTATAAATATTTCGGGATAGTTTTGTATGATCAATTGTAATCCTTCCACTACACCTATGGAGGTCAGACTGAAGTTGTCCGCCTATGATAATGCATTACCAGTTGACAAGTCACTCCACAAACAATTGGTGTCAGTCTAATCTATCTTGGGTCCAAACAGCTAGATCTTTGTTTTGTTATTATTCATCTCAATCAATCTTTGGCACAACTTCATCTCATTTATTGAAGGAAACAAAACATGTTTTCCAATATGTCAAAGGTACTCTTGACTTTAGCATTCTTTATCAAAAGATGGATGTTTCAGATCTACCACATGTATGGAGTCTGTTTGGGCCAGTTCAACTAATAATCAAAGATCGACTACTTGCTACATTTTCTCTTTAGGATCAGGGATTGTTTTATGGCAAAGTAAACTTTAGCACATTGTAGCATTATCTTCCACCAAAGTCAAATATAAAGCATCTGCTTATGCAGCAATATAGCTACAACAAGTTGTGTAATCTCTCACTTCCTCACACTAGCAACTCCACTTTTTGTGGTAATTACGGAGTTCTGAAGTTTGTGACAAGTCCAATTTATCATACTCACACCAAGCATGTTGGAGACATTTATCTCTTCTGCACATCTTGAGTAATCTGCTGATATAATCACCAAACCTCTTGGTTCAATTTTTTGTTGAATTTTGGGAAAATTTTGGAATTGTCTTTTCTTAGTCATTAAGAGGGTATTAGATATATATTAATGTTAGAGTATACTTTGCACACATAGGCATTATTGCTTATGAAAGGATGTAATATCACCACATAGTTATGCCTAAAAGCTAGCTAACACAATGTCAGTTACAACCACCAATGTAACTTCCTCATATAAAAATAAGTACAATCTTGGAGTATGTGCCACAGTTCTTTAAATCTCTGTGCACTCATTCTGCTAACATCTCCATCACTGTAAATAAAATAAATAAAAATAATTCTTTTCCTGTTGTGTAAGAGGAAAAACATAAGCAATTTAAATATTCACTAATTAAAACAGTCATAACACCAGTGAAGTTGAGAAACAAGATTTATTACCGCAGGAGCAGCTTCCAGTGCTCCATCAGCTGTTGAAAATTTGACAAACTTTAAACCCTTCTCCTTTACAAATTTTGGACCTAGCTGCAAACAAATGAACCTCTTAACCCTTTTCCATACTCTTCCAAGAACTCGGGATGTAATATTGTTCTAGTCATTCGTTTAAAAATTAAGCAAGACACTATAATGGAATTGTTGAGGTAGACTAGAAATACAAGTACAGAATTTCATGAACAAAATATTTTAACAGTAAAATAGCACACATAAGTGAATCCTGTTGCAATGCGTAAAGGCCTGTCAAGTGTCCACTGAGGCATGGCTGCTAGTTCCTCCATAGATGAGATGTTCTCGAAAATTCCATACTTCGGAATCTGCAACAAGTGACCAAATACCATATAACTAAATTATGCTACAAGGAGATGATAAGAATTAAATATAAATAATGGCAAAAGAAGCAGCAGCCACTTGGAATGCAACTTACTGCAATGGATAAGTGACACTCCCCATAGTTGAGATTATCATGCACGAGGATCAAGTCTCCGTCGCCCTGTTCACATAGAATAGCTATCATCCCTCATAAAAAATTAGAGGTTTAATGAGTTTTGTATTGATTGAATACTTCCACATTTCTTAATATTATTTGAAGAGTATGAAAAGAAACGAGGCATTTATCTATGAACATAGTTTTTTATCAGTAGATACATGTAACCCTAAGGATTTAGACATCCAATTCTCATTCCAGTCAATATTTGTCAAACGATGTTAAACTTGGTTATAGCATGGGATATAATGGATGAAGGCAATTCTGAAGCAAGATGTCAACTGAATCAAGCTCAAGCTTTCATCTTCTGCACTTAATTATCTACACAAGCTCGACAGGTTTCTTTACAAAAGGTGGCAGTTATAAGCACAAAAAACATAAAATAACTGACATAAACAGCCAAACTTCTACCAAGGACCAGTGATAAGGCAATCAAATACTGCCGAACCATGTAAGTCCCAGAAAATTTAATCCAGAAATAAATGCTTTGAAATAGGATGCTCATGTAAAATGTGCTCAGTGTAGGCTGGATGCATGAAGAGCTCTTTATTTGGGCAATCTTGTTTTATCTAATCCTACAAAAAAGATGATAGTCATTCCCAAAAACTTGCCTTCTGATGTTTCAACATACATACATGAAGAAATGCAATCCAAGGGTCATATAATCTTTGGTACAGCAATCCATATACGATGTGGTTCCTGAATATACATTATAAGGAAAATATTTACTTATGTAACTCACTTCTGAGTGAGTTACATGAGTGTTCAGCCATGAACTTTTCACTAAAATATATGTTAATCATATGGTAGATGCAAATAAAGGGTGAAGAAGATTGTACACATCTAAGTATCTAGTAGATGTAATTATTCTGTCATAGCAAAAACAGCAATCACAAGGTTCTATTATCTGAGATCAATGACACAAACCTAATATATGGTATTGACTTTCACCAAGACTGATTTACATACTAAAAGTTGACATATTTAAGTTTATGCAAGAGCAACAAATTTAATAATACTGTTTAAAACAGTATAAGCACTATAACTGTTCATATGATGTTAGTTATGATGGCACACCTCACAATGTGGTATGAGAAATTCATCAACTACACATACCAGTTACTACTTTCTGTACAGACTTGTTAAATTGGCGAGTATTGCACCTCTTTATAGAGCATAAAAAGTATACCAAATGCTCAAGTTGTGACTTTTAATTTCTTAAATCAATTGGTAATTATCAAGATACTCTTTTGTCCTTATATTTCAAATAGAATTCCCCGTCAGCCACTCCAACATGTGCTTTTTGGCCAAAGCATATAAGCAATGCCGGATTTGACAAACACTTTGTTTCAGAATCAAACTCTCATTGGCCATGATAGAATAAGAAAATATAAACAATATTAGAGTCTCAATGGGAAACAACATAGAGTCAACATTTCCGAGTTACTTGTTTTACATGTTAATTCAAGTCTAATTGCGTTTGGTGCAGCTACAGTGCAAGACGCAAATCTATTTCCACCAAAGAAAAAGTAGAATAGTCCATGCACCAACTTGACAAATACCTAGAATTTTAATAGAAGGTCAATCCATAATTGGATTTTAAAAAGTCAAGAAATCAACAATGATATTGTCATTTTCAAAAATAATAGCAAATCTGTCGAACCTAATTGCAGGTTTGAGCATTCTAAAACTTATAGCAAATTTTCTCCCCACAATCTCGGGAATCAGTCTATACAGCTCAAGTCGATTAAAAGTGTGTTTCTAATTCATACTGCATAAAAATAGCACAACCAAAAGCCTTGAAGATAAATCACCAGAAGGGGAGATGCATCTCCAATATGAGAGACATCCTCCAACGGTGACTCTTAATTCTGATAGACATCTCCCTTGGTAAAAGGAACAAAAATAAAACAAAAACAGCACATGGCCCCTACCTATTAGGCTATTACCTAACACTATACAACTCTACCCTGTATGCTAACTGATTATTACATTTTAAATAATCAACAGCTAACAAAATGAAATGGTACTATCTACATGCTTCAAAGAAATTGCAGATTTTGCCCACCAGCAGCAATCAACACTAGCCAACTTCAAAGAACATCCTTCAACCACTAATTTTTAACACCTTTGTATGGTAAACAAATCAGCAATTCAAATTTAGAATGAAGAAAAATAAGTTTTTGGGTGTAAATAAAAATGAACTACCCTTTAGTCTACAGAATAATTGATTTCATCTATGAAATGTGTTATGCTACTTATAATCTGGTTTCTTTTCAAACAAGAGTGAAGCAAATGGATTCACATCCATGCTAACTAAAACAAAGCACAGGAATTGAGATTGAACAAGAAATTGGAAAGGGAAGGGTCTGGGTTTAGAAAATCATGTCTGTTTCAAAGTTTGGGTTTGATTGGTAGTGGAAGAAAGCTAGAAGGTACTAAAGGAGCATCTAGGACATGTTCTGTAGGTCTGTGGAAGTTCTAGAAATTCTATCAGACAGAAACAGGCTGCTACATGTGCTCATGACTATGGCATGCACTAGTGGCCCTCCTCAGACAGTAGTGTCCTTTGACTGTGAAGCTCCCAGACTTTCTGAAGTTGCTCGCCAAAAATAGTACTCTATGGTGCTTGCAGAACTGAAGGATGTGCTGATAGGAGTAAGAAACAACCAACAAAAGTCTTTCAGGGAAGGAAAAATAATTGTTAAAATTAGTAGTCTACCTCATTCAGGCCCCCATTTGACATATTTCAGCCCAAGTAGATTACATAGTTTCAGGTGTTTATGATTCCTAAAGAGTCAGTGTGCAGATGTGATCAGGAATGCCCCAGAAGGTTCTCAAATTAGGAAGTGTGTGTGGTGCTTGTCCATAGAGAGGAATGGGTGATGAAGGATACCCTTGGATGAACTAAAGGATTTGCAGTAGAGTTTTAGCTTTGAACCATCAACAGAATCTTTAAAAACTGGCTAGTATGCAAGTGTAAATTTAGTATGGGAGAGTGAAAGAGTATAAGAAGGTAGAGGAATGCATAAAGTGTGTGTAAGAGAGGGTCCAAATGAGGAAAGGTTCCTTAAGTAGGCTTATTTGAACAAATCTGACCATTACAAATGTAGTAAAACAAAGACTAGGGTTTGGATGACCATGGGATTCAATGGGCCAGGGACACTAGAGCAGGCATGCTAGAGTACTAAAGCTATGTTACTAGGTACCTGTCTTTTGGCCCCGATACGTGTATTGGTATGATACAGGTCCAGGTACATCCAAGATATCACCAGGGCATACACGACGCATACCCATGTCTAGGGACACCAAAAGATGAGTTTTTCCAAAAAAGCAAAAAACAAATAAAAAATAAATTTGATCTTTGACTCCGGCCAATTCATCCATTCACTCTAAAGTGAGGGTAATCGGTGTTTGCAAATCATTTGACAAGCACAAAACAGTAAGAAGTGTTAGTATATTTCAGATTCTAGCAAGGAATATATCAATCTATAGAGATCTAACAAAACTAAGCACAGGATGTAATAAAATAAATTCAAAGCAAGGAGAGATAGTACCCGGATGGTAACTCTGAAATCCGTCCTTGGAGTCTTTAAATCTTATCCTTCAATTCCTTCTAGATATAACCCGAGTTAGCCCACCTAGGGCTTCTCTTAGTTCTTCACCAAGTTGTCACCAATCTGTACTTGTGTGTCCTTGGATAGACTAAACTCAGATCTGCCCTACAATCAGCGTCTTCTAATATGCAATGATATTAATCAACCTTGATCAATATGAGTATCTCCAATCTGCCTGAAGATGGATTCGATTATCCTTGATAAATCAGATTCAATTAACACTGATCCTTGCACTTTAATATCAGATGTAATTCGCACTTAATGTTAATTGCAGCCCTTCAATCTCATCAATATCAGATCGAATATCTGTTGCACTCAAATGCTGATAAAACTTGCGCTTCAATGGCTGGTAAAGGTTGCACAACCATCCAAGGAAAGTTCACACATGATGAACATAATTCAGTCATTGCTCATGCCATTCGATGCCAATGAATTTTGCTGCCTCTAGAATATAATCTCTGCTCCAAATTGCTGCTCCAATTCGCTGCTTAGAATGAACGATTCTTGGGAGGAAGATTATATGTTATGTTTTTGATATGATCACCTCCAAGAATCGATCTCTATTTATATGCAAATGGAGAGCCATCTCAAGGGGCCAACTTGAGTAATTTAAATAATAAATATATTTCCCCAAGAGGCCGACTAACTATTACTTAACATATTTAGTTCTAAACTCGGCAAGACTAACAACAAGAAGCGTCTTCCCTTTCTTTGTTTACTTGTATAGGTTCCTCTACAACCTGTCCCATTATATCACCATTTTCTTGACATCACTTTGTATTTTACGAGGATTCTTAAAGGCAATGAAGTCAAAAATCATAAAAAAATAACAATTTCTCAAATATTTGTTGATGTATTTCATTCATGAGATATTATAAAATTAGTTCAAGAACTTTCACACATGAAGTCCCTCAATGTTTAAAATATATATATATATATATTTAAGGTGGACGACGGTTGTTGAGGACTACTAACTGTCAACAACTACCAATCGCATTACAACGGAGAATTGACTTTGCCAACTAACAATAAAACTAATATAACTATTTGTTGATTACAGTTTCTTTCTCTTGGATTTTTGCACCTAGGGGTGTGTAGAATTTGAAGTTAAACTCTCAATTAAGAATACTTATTTTGTTTATTTTATTTGTTTTAGGTCTCCTAATAGGCAAAACATGATAGATGTCATTACTATTGTGAGATGAGGTTCAAAACCCCTACTGATGAGGAGATAATGGGCTTTATTTTGACTCAAAAGGTTGACGTGACAACAAGAATTGACAATTAGTGTGACATATGTTAGAGGAAGGGTTGAACCATCACAATTGATGGTTGAACAGATTTCCTTGTTTCTTCCTCGAGTGATTGTAATTCTTAAAATTCATTAATTTAGTGATTAAGGTTTCTAATCTCTAATTTACTAAATCACTGATTTTGCTTCTCTGTCAAGTGGCACAATGTTCTTGAAATCAATTCATGCTTTAATAAACACAAAAAACGTTGAACTCCTTTGTGAGGCTTTGGAGGGAGTCTTGGCCGAGGTTGATTAGGTTGTTACAGTAGACTCCTCATGGATAGGCACTCATTCTTATTCTAATCTCTTTGTGTTGCTCATTGCCTTGACCTTATATTGGAATACCTTGGCGACAATCCATGGATCAAAACATGTGCAAAGTATGCAAAAAATATTTGTAAATACATATATAATTATACTCGGTTCCTCAGCCTAATGAAGAAATTCACAAACATGGAGTTCGTTCATCTTATGATAACTTGCCTTCCAACAAATTTTATCATGTTGCAATTCTTTCTTAGTCAAAAGCCACTTTGAAGTGCATTTTTGTTAGTGAGGAGTGGTCTATATTATCATATGCTAAGACCAATGCAAAGGTTAACATGTTTGATTGGATTTTCAATTAGCACAATTTTTGGCTTTTGACCAAGGAGATCGTAGAGGTCATTTCCATTACACTTTTGTTTATAATTCCATTTCATTCGCTTACTTTTGTTCACACTTATGTTAATGTTCCAAAATAGTTGCAATTTGCAAAGCCTTTAGTTCTCTTATGAGTTGCTAATGGAGAGAAGCCTGCAATGAGCTACATATACACGGGCATGGATAGGCAAAGGAGGCCATTTGGATCCATATATGTTTGAGTTGAGGTTAAGAATCATCTCATATGGAACATCATGGTCAACGATAGACCCCACACTTCGCAAGCCCTTACATGCAATTGGCTATCACCTCAATCCAACAGTCCAATTCGCCCATATTTTAAGGCCAAAGAGGAGTCCTAAGTGGACTCCACATAGTCATAGAGTGGATGACACCTAATCCTCAAGTTGGAATTCAAATAATCACTAAGATTGAGATCTTCAGACTTGCACAAGAAGACCTCTTTGCACAAGAAATGCAAGCAGCAAGACAACTCGAACAACATTGTAGCCAAGTAAAAATCTATTAAAGGCATAATTTAATTTTAAAAATCAAAACTCTCCCTTTTCTTTACATAATTTGAAACTCAGAGTTATTCAATGAGATTTCTTTTTTATTCTCATTTGAGAAATATGGTGGGAAAGGTTGGATGCTGAGGTGTCAATTTTTAGACGATTCTGATTTTTTCCATTAGTGAATCGTGCAGAGATTCAGAATGCAAGTGAATGGGAGTATGCTTGAGCATATACACTCGAAGAAGCGAAATAGGTTGTCAATGCAAAGGTTGAATGATCATATGTATGTTCCATACGACCTTTGCTTCTCAAACAAATCTTGTGTGTTGACTTGTTTCCCATTTACTCTAGAGGAGATTGATCCACAATCAAATTGGATCGCCGAGGTTGACAATCTTGTCTTCAACAATGAGGACCTAACACAAGTCGATAAAATGGATCAAGAGGCAGTAGCCATGGCAGAAAAGAAGGATAAAGTACAAGCAAATAGAGCACAAAGAGACCTCTTGGATGTTGGTGACATTGAGAGACACGCATAGATATCATGGATGCATCATCACCTAGAACCTATCTTAGATGGTAGGACTTGTTGAGATGTTCAAACAAGTGATGCAGGCTCCTTTAAACCATTGACTTATATTTTTAGTTTTGATATTTGTTTTGACACCTTGGATTTCATAATCCATAAAAATTTTATACATTTGACAATATTTACAATTTATATATCTAAAAATGTTATTTCCTTCGACTAAAAATTAATATCCACTTTACTACTCATGTGACCGATGTATACTTGTGTATGTGATCAAAGCAGCTTCTATTGATTAGTTTGTTGCATTTCTAAAGATTTATTACTAAAAAATGTATGAAACAAGTTTTAGATCCTTAAACATGTTTATTTTCAGTTTTCAATTAGTCGAGTCTTTGCCAAATTTGGTCATCGAATCCAAGTCCGGGTCAAAAATTAGTTTGCCAAGTCCAAGGTGAGTTTGAGTCTTGTAACTATGGTTTGTGCATCCTTGGTTGAAGTCAATCTCCTTGATCTGGCAGACTCCTCTACCATACACTGCACCATGTTCTTGCATTTTCACTAACATCTCCACTTTTGCCAAGAACTCCAACTGTCTTGCAAATTTTGATTTCCTTCTCCAAGTGTTTTCAACATCTTTCTCAAGTTTTTGTTTTCTAGTTGAATTTTCTGATTTATTTCTTCAATCTCCTAAAGCCTCATTTTCTTCAAAACTTTCTCATGGTTGTATATATATTATTATTCTGTGTATATGTATATGTTATTATCTATATGTATACGTATACGTATAGGTATATGTATATGTATATGTATATGCGTGTGTGTGCGCGAGTGTGCTCCAAATAATATTTTGTGACAGTTATGACTACTATCCATATCTTGCATACAATGCATAATTGTGTATGCAGACACATATACATTCCTGCTATGCATATGAAACTAGTTTTCACACACTTTTTGTACTACTATTGATATGTGACATGCCAAATACAAGGCAATGACGAAATAAAGAAATACATTGTAACTTTTGAAAGTGGTGCATACATTGCAACATAGAGTCCCTCAGAAAATTGTCTTATTTCTGAAACCTCATGAAGCTAGATCTCTTACCATGATCACATTTAGACAACACTACTAGTATGAAAGCATGGATGGTTTGCCAGAAAAATAGATTAAGCAACCCAAATTACCTATTAAAACATATAAAATTGACGAATCCAAAACCAACATTGGAGCTGGCAAAGTCATCAATCAAAATATTGCAGAATACCAAAAACATGCAACCAGACATCCTGCCTCAAGGCATTTGAAGTAACCACAGGATTATCTGAAGTACAAAATTCCATTAGATTTGATAATCAACAAGAATGAAAAACAGGTATTTCATCAACAATGTGGCTGGTTTTATTTAATGTCTTCTCAAAAAAAGAATATACAAGTAAACAGTTGCTTGACAGTGTGGAAAGGGTTGTCTCCTATTCAATTCGAGGAACAAAGTTGCAATATATGCTCAGATGCCTCTTGGGAATTAGAATTGAATTTGGGTATCACATACAAAGTATGATGGGTTTGACAAAGAATTTAAACACTTGAGATGATATGAACCATGAAATGATATAGACAAGTAATCGTTAGTGTTTGAATTGACCCTTTTTGTAGCCAAAAATCGCATGAATCCTGGACCCATGATAATAAGGCAGATGAACTAAAAGCACCAGTTTTATTTATCTGCTCAAGCACAACAAGGTTTTTATCAACTAATGAATTAGAGAAAGAAATTTGAAATATCTCGCTAAAGAAAAGCACTGTGTATTAGAATGAAATGACATCAGTTAGGTGTTTATGGAAATGTTAAAGACTTTATTTTAGAGGTGTAATGAAAATGTTAAAAATAAAAGACTTTGTTTTAGATTGTTAATGAAATTTTAAAGACTTTATTTTAGAGGTTTAAAGAAGTTTAAATACCTGTCCAAATTCACAGACAGTATCATAACCAACAATACCAAGGTCTAGATCCCCTGAGAGGAGCTTTCGAACAATGTCTTTTGGTCGCTGGAACCACACTTCTAAGTTTGGAAGCTGCAAAGACCATTATGGAGGGAATCAGATAGCTATTCTTTGTTCCTATAAACACTTGAAAAAATGAAATCTACTAAACTACAAAATAATGTTAAAGCACTAGAAGCAACACAATTTTGATGAATTGAATTTAAAAAACTAAATCAACAGTCAAACTATAAGTTACAGTAATGCTACATAACATTTGAGGAGACTTTGTTGAGGGTCTTGGAAAACCTCCTGCACAATATGATTATACCAAGAAGAATATATTTAAATCTAGAGTCTAGAGTATATAAATAGTATGTAATCGCTACGTTGTGTTCAATAACCAAGACACTTTTTTGTCTTCATTTTGCAAACCAAAAAAATATTTTAACGTCCAATGCACCAACCAGTTCTGAATTAAGAATATGAAATATAATGGTAAGTGCAAAACTAACAAGCAACACTTAAAATGTATGTTCCTAACATTCAAAATATTATGCTTGAGCACTAAGTGTAACCAACTCAAAATCAAATTAAAAATAATAAATCAAGAACAACAGTAGCTAAAATAACATTGTCCAAGAACAAGGCTCTACAAATTTGCTTAGACTAAGCATTGATGAGCATTGTTCCAACAACACTAATACATATTAGTAATTACATGCATAATAATCAAATAATAGATAACACATGCCAGGGAAAAATAAAGCCAAAGTTTACTTTGGTAGACATGGATCAGCGTTATCAAAATTGTTATTGGAGAAAATAACGAGGTATGGAGGAAAAAAATTCATCAAACTCTATTTCTTATGGTAAACAAACAAATAAAATATAACTCCTGCCTAGCATAAAATGCATGAACCACCCAACCCCTGAGGATAGAGATAATCCAGGAAAATTCGCCAAATATAGAGCTACCAAAATGATAGGCTTACAGAAAACCATAAGAAATTACAAAGTTTTTCATTTCATTCACATTCAAATGTCTGATTACTCACATCCCTCAAAGAAAAAATACGCAATATCTAAAACTGGTAGACAGCATGTCTACAAACCCACTTATACAAGTCACATCCTGCCTATCTTAAAAGGAAACTGCATGTATTTAAACTAAAACTTAAAAACCAGACTTGAAGAACACTTGATTTGATGATGAGAGACTCTCCCTCTCAAACCACACACATTGCAAGCCACTCAAATGACTTAAATCTGAAATAACTTAGACACAACAAGAAAATTTCAATAGAAAACTTGATGTTCTATCGATAATCCTGAAAAGAAATTACGACCAAGTTGCTCTAATTTTACAATGCTTCTAGCCTTGTAGACACATACACCAATCTGAAATCTGATTTCAAAATCAGAAACACATGCAAGAGAAGAGTACAAGGAAATTCTCAAACTTCAAATCTGAGAATAATTCTTCAACTCTTGAGCCTCAGTCTGCTCCTCTAACTCCAATCTTCAATCTGCAAACTGAAAAACTAAAATGTCCAACTCAACCCCTCAATATATAGACACATGCGGGCTCAAAATGCAGCCATAAAACATTACCATGGGTCAAAACAAGGTTCCGAAAAACCATGGTAAGACCCCAACTTAGTGGACACATCTAAAAATAGTAAATTGCTTCACATGGTCACCACTTTCTTATCCAATCAAGTGCTTATGATTTATAACTCCTCCAAGACCCAAAAATAGCCGATGCAATGACATGCAAATACATGGAAGCTTGGGTGCCCCGATTTGGAAAGCATGCAAGTGACATGTGTCAACATGCATAAGCATTCAAGACAAAAGTCACTAACTTCCAAAATACACACCTAAGTTTAGGATTCTTCCAAGATGCTCTTTCAACCACCACTAACAATGTCCACAATTTGCTTCCACCTTCCAAAGGGGGTGCATTGGTCAAGGATTCCTTCATTATGCCTTGAAACCTCCATCAGCATGTCCAAATCCCCTGTAAGATGCTACCTCAAGGACTTGGCCAAATATTTATGCCCCAAAAACATAAAATTTATTTCTCAAAACATTATTCCAAATACTGCACAAATATTAAATAATATATTTCTTGGTTGATGCAAGATTGCCCTTACACCACTAGATGCTCCTGCATCATAATCGGTGCCAAATGGAGCAATGTGCTTAGACCCAAGAAGGTGATCCCTGCAACACAAATCCATCCATCACACTATGATCACCTGCATTAAGAAGTCAACCACCAGAGTCTACAAAATTAAGGCCATGAACCATATGTGGCTGCTAACCTGCCTACTCATGCTCCTTCTATACCATTGACCAATATTCACTAGGAAGACTACCACGACCTTCCTATTGATGCTTGTCCATTTAACATATTTATTTGCAAAGAAAAGAACAAAAAGATGTATAGCACTTCGACGACTGGAAGAGTAATCATTGGTAGCTAACATACTTTCAAAATGTGACAAAGTTGTAAGAGCACAAGAACCAAAATGTAACTGCCAACCTGCCTCTCTTGCTTCCCATTTCCCATAACCACAAAGTGTTTAGCTAGATAAATGAGAATCTATATGTTATTGCTGGAGACAAAACTTTCATCTAAGGAGCCTGATAGTCAACAGAAAAAGTAATAGTCCTCCTTAGACTTCCTTATGACATGGTATCTCTTGCCTCCCCACTAGAGATGGTAATGGGCAAAAACATTAGTCCCTTCACTGGATCCTTGTATAGTTTTCAGCTCAGCCAGAAACTTAAGCAAATCAGTCTCATTACCCATCTGCATTTCATATTTTTTTCAAACCAATCTTCAGCTTCTCACATATTGTGTTCATCCTTCTATCCTATACAGCATCTTTCTCATGTTTTTGAAGCTTTCACATTTTATCCAACAAACACACAACCCCAATTTCAACTTGTTGCATATCGTCACGGATTGCTTAAGTATTACTTGTGATGACAAACCCTGCAAGGCAGGGCTAGTGCGTAGCAAGCAGAAATTGACAAAATATTGCAATTAATCAGATATTGGACCATTCATCAGTTCAGATTGCCAATTTTATTAAAACACAACACATTTGTTAAAGCAAAAGAATCATTAATAAAATCACAATTTAATCACAAATAAATCATCACAACTATGTTTATAATATATATGGTTTGACTTTTTTAACTTTGTGACCAAATTTTTGTTAATATTTCAGACTTTGAAAAGAAAATAACAATCTAAAAGTATAGATGATCTTTTAGAACTAAGACTTGGGCCCTTTCGAAAATATAGATGAATAGAAGATAGATAATACCCAATTTAGATGCTTGAAATCTGCTGAATGATTGTAAGAAGAAGCCTTCAATCCAATACTATTATTCTACTCCAATCGGCTCTTTAAGTCTGCTACAATTTGCTCTTTAAGGTCTACTATAATGCCAAGAAGCTGCTATAAGGTCTACTTAGGCCTGCTCTTTAAGTCTGCTACAATTTGCTCTTTAAGGTCTACTTAGGTCTGCTCCAAGTATGTATTTAGGTCTGCTATTCTTCTTTCTAAATTGCCAAGAAGCTGCTATAATATTGGAACAATTATGCAATGATGATCTAAATTATAAGTTTGCTGAAAGTGTGAAATAAGGCAGTCATGTTATGTTTTCGACGATGCCTAATTTGCACTCCTCGATCCCATATATGTATGTCTCAAGAGAGGTGTCTCTTCAATATGATAAGGCAGCCGACTTGCATATGCAAGTCGGCTTTTATAATTATTGTTATTCAGCTGCTAACCTCAATAGCTAGCTGACTATAATGCAGGTCGGCCCTCACAGAAATTTCAACAATTCAATATGCAAGTCGTCCCTCTTCTCAATCATAATGTGATATGTCATTTAATAAGTAGCATACTTATTATTTATTTTAATCTTTGCCAAGTCCATAATATTAATAATCATTTGCAATGTAATTTATCTTTGTCTCAAGGCCACAAATATTAACACTCCCTCTTGGACTTGAGGGAAAGATCAATAACATTGACCTCATAATGTAATCACTAGATCTCTATCACACTAGATCTCATTCTGACATATGAATTATTGTCCTCAATAGATTTCAATCTAAGTGATCTCAATGAATATGGAACCATCAAAAACATAATGTATTCATACCTGATGTAGTCAATGTGATTAATCATCCACAGGATGTCTCAACCTTTGTAATATCATCTACTACAAAATGTAAGGTTATTCAAACATAACACATATTGTAAGCATCATTCACATGTAATGAGAGGTAAGAAGCATCATTGACATTATCCTCATGATGTAAACAATAATCACATATAGATCTCAACTTTATGTAAAGCATTATCTCAATAAAAATAATAGATCTCAAATCTATGTAAGAAAAGGTATCATCAATATAACAATAGATCTCAAATCTATGTAATCCAAAAAGGTATCATCAATAAATCTCAAATTAAGTATCTCCCACAAGATAATAACAATTATAAGGTCATCTTAAGTATCAATCACATAATGTTAGCATGATGTAAGATGTGGATTTTCTTCATGTGAGATTTCATCCACAAGTTCTCTAAAAGATAGTCTTCATTGGTGATTCTATCTAAGAGCCTCAACGTTCTAATATCCAAGAGCCTCAATGCTCAAATATGCAGGAGCTCCAACGCTCAAATGTCAAGAACCTCAACGCTCAAATATCAAAAGCCTCAACGCTCAAATATCAGAAGCCTCAATGCTCAAATATAACAACAAAAATCATATTTTCACCACATAATAATTTGATCGTATTTTCACCACATAATAATTTGATCGTTACTTAGATTTAACAAAGCGAAGAATCATATTCTCAATGGATAGTAATATTTGATTTATTTACAACAAGTGATGTGATATCTCTTCAAAAAAAATGCAAAATCTAACAAGGAATTAGAAAGAGTTTATAACATGACTTTTAAGTTCATGAAGGCCCATATATAAACTCCCTCTCAAGGTGAAGACTAAAGGGCAAGGTGTTCAGATTCTGTTTCTTTTACTTCTGCAATAGAGGCTTGATGATTGTTTCGATCTGGACAATTTGCTACCTTGTGACCAAATTTGTCACATCTATAGCCCATGAAGGCCCATATATAAACTCCCTCTCAAGGTGAAGACTAAAGGACAAGGTGTTCAGATTCTGTTTCTTTTACTTCTGCGATAGAGGCTTGATGATTGTTTCGATCTGGACAATTTGCTGCCTTGTGACCACATTTGTCACATCTATAGCATTGTACCTTACAGAGAACTCTCTTTTGAAAATTGTTGTTTTGATAGTCTCTCCCTCTCCATCCATTATTGTGAGAGTTCCCGTCTTGCCTGATTTGATAATCTCTTCCTCTCCATCCGTTATTGAGAGAATTCCCTTCGTGCCTGTTTTGACAATCTCTCCTTTTGTTCCTAAAGTTTCTTTCTCCTTTGTCTTGAAATTCTCTTTTTCTTTTGAAATCATTTTTCCTTCTTGATTGTGAGTATAAGATTTGAAGATCTTTAAAATTCGATCCTCTAATTATTAGTCTCGATTCTTCTTGAAGACAATCAATTTTTAATTTATCAAATTTAGGCAGTTTAGGATGTGCAATGATTCCTCGAATAAAGGAGTCCCATGAGAGAGGTAATCCGTTAAGTGCTATCATAGATAGTTCATTTCATTGTAGGTGTGCCCAATAGTTGTCAATTGATTTCTTAACTCAATAATTCTCATAAAGTATGATGTGATAGATTCTCCTTGACTCATCTTGATTCGTGAAATTTCATTTTTACGAGTCATAATTCTACTTATATTATTAATTTCCAACATTCTTGATAATGTAGAGAACTTTAGATAGGCTAACTCTAGACAGGAGATGGTGGGTATGATATGGTCCTTTACGCTGTCAATTAAAATTCTCGTAGCTTTGTTATTACCCTTTTTCCATTCACGTATCTCATCTTCATCCATTTCAGTTTTAAGTGGATTTTCTATAATTGAATTTAATTCTAGTTCTCTGAAGGCAATTAGTATTCTAATTTTCCAAGATAAGAAGTGTGTGGTTCCTTCGAGTCTATTTTCTGGTCTAACTCCACTTGTCATATTGAATTTCTTAGTTTTAAAAGTGTTAGATTGATTTGTTTAATCTAAAAGTAGATCTTTTACTCACCAAAGCTCTGATACCATGTTAATATTTCAGACTTTGAAAAGAAAATAACAGTCTATAGATGATCTTTTAGAACTAAGACTTAGGCCCTTTCGAAAATATAGATGAATAGAAGATAGATAATACCCGGTTTAGATGCTTGAAATCTGTCGAATGATTGTAAGAAGAAGCCTTCAATCCAATGCTATTATTCTGCTCCAATCGGCTCTTTAAGTCTGCTACAATTTGCTCTTTAAGGTCTGCTATAATGCCTCTCCAATTCTGCTACAATATATGAACTTAGGTCTGCTCCAAGTATGTATTTATGTTTGCTATTCTTCTTTCCAAATTGCCAAGAAGCTGCTATAATGTTGGAACAATTATGCAATGATAATCTGAATTATAAGTCTGTTGAAAGTGCGAAATAAGGCAGTCATGTTATGTTTTCAATGATGCCTAATTCGCACTCCTTGATCCCATATAAGTATGCCTCAAGAGAGGTGTATCTTCAATATGATAAGGCAGCTGACTTGCATATGCAAGTCGGCTTTTAAAATTATTGTTATTCAGCCGCTAACCTCAATAGATAGCTGACTATAATGCAAGTCGGCCCTCATATCAATTTCAACAATTTAATATGCAAGTCGTCCCTCTTCTCAATCATAATGTGATATGTCATATAATAAGTAGCATACTTATTATTTATTTTAATCTTTGCCAAGTCCATAATATTAATAATCATTTGCAATGTAATTTATCTTTGTCTCAAGGCCACAAATATTAACAATTTTTCCTTTGCTCACTGGTACGAAACACAAGGCTACTAGTTTTTCCCTCTGATTGTGGGTGTGATTCCCACGTCTGGTTTGATCACAAATAAACTGCAATTTTTTTTCATCTAGTTTTTCAATATGCCTGTATGTACTTATTTTTTGAATATTTTCTCAAAACGTTATATTTATAGATTACCTAATTGTTGCTTTATAGGCTCAAAACCAATAGCTTTTGAAGGGTTTGGAGGTTGGTTTAAAGCGGTAAAATCATGAAAATAGCATGCACCATAAAGGTCCATGTGGCATCAAGAGTCATTGGTCCTACACCTTGCTAGAGGCTGCCACCCTAGAGTTCAGCTCTGGTTTTAAAAAACATACAAAAAGAAAAACTGGCTGCACTCAATGGAAAACCAATGATTTTCCCTTTGTTTCAAACGAAATCAAAAGAACATTAGTTTTTTTCCCTATCTTTTAAATCTTGCTGAATTTTTTAATTTACTAAATTTTTCCAATTAATTGAAAAGATTATTTATCTTTTCACTTGCCAATTTGTTCCAAAGAAAGATTTTTGCTACAGTGGGCTTGTGGTTGCTCACTTAAAAAAGGAAAAATCATCCTTAACAATTCCAAGGCTCAGGTCCAAAATCATTTTGTACTTCCATCTATAATGACAACAATTTCCAATATCTTCTCCAGCTTCAGATCATCAAGGCCTATGTAAGAAGTGTGAGCACCATGTAAAGAGGAAAAGTTGATCATTTTCTTATTCTGTTCTCTAGTTATCCTTTCAAGAAGAGTCCTCCCCATTCACTAGTCTGAAGCTTTTACAAGATCCTAGACCTCCGCCGACATTTTGGCGAGATGCAAACATCCAATAACAAGACAAGGTAAGAAAAATACGCATAATGCAATCGAGATCAAACCACATGATAACCCTTACAGAAGAAGCCATATATCTCCAACTCAAGATCCAGCCTAAAACAATATTCCCCCTACTAGAGTCTAGACATGTCTCCCATGATGGTATAAGCCTCCTATAAATAGACTTTCTGCCAATGATAATAATGGGGGGTAAACCAATAATTCCAACAAAGGCTGAGTAATTCTAAAGCTAATATATGCATGTAACATGTCAACTACACCAATATACATCATAATATCATATGCCTAGGTATGTAACACTACGTCCATAAGGAGTGCTTTTGGTGTGACAAACTGATAATACCTCAAAGAAAAGTATACCATTTCTGAATAAATTGAACATTCTTGGCCCAAAAACATTTCATGTTAATTTCTATACATTGTTGCTATTATTTGGTATCTTCTGTTATTGGATGTTTGAATCCCACTAAGTGGTAACAAAATAAAGTTTCTAGGATGGGGACAGAAGGTGTGTGGAGACATGTTTCTGGAACGGTAGGTAAGGGAGGCCCATTTTAGACAACGACAGGGAATTTTATAAAAAAATAGGAAATATCAATTATTTATATATAAGGCATTCATCATATACATTAACAATTCTACAAGCTTAGATGTTGCACAAATCCAATAATGGGCATTGGCATTATCTATGAAAAATCTTTATTTTCCACCAATAAAGCATGCAATTCACTAAAATGAGCCCTCTGATAGGCTACCCTCATAAATGTGAAGTTTATTGAAGAGAAAACAAATACATGTGGCATTGTGTCTCAGACTATTTTACCTTGTTATCAAACACATCTGCAGGCTACAATTGGCCATATTGTTGTATCAGCAGTTCATTTTGTGGGATGTCATATGCTAATGAATAATAGTAAGAAGGTCCTGTATTGATTAAAACTCATCCAATAAAGGCTATCCATGTATTCAAAATACCAGGGACCATGCCGAAGTGACTGATATAATTTTATTACGGCATAGAGACTTAACCACGTGTATCAGGACTTGCAGTGGCTACTGAATATAAGCTTAGGAATTCATAGTTGTAAGTGTCCGCAAATTTAGTCTGAATGTTTCCCTTTTTCCTAATGCTAAAAATATATTCATAAAACGACGTATCTGCAATTTTTTTCTTACTATCTACATAATTCTCAAAGTTACATCTCGCTATCCTCTGAAGGCTGATTTTGATAAGTCATCATACACATAATAGCATTGTCAGGACTAATCTAGTGTACGATGATGTTGCCTCTAATTGTTTTCCTTTCTGTTGGATAATTTTTCAAGTTTCAGCTATTGCTTTCAATGTGTCAAATCTTGCAACAGAAATATATCTCATTTCATTCTTGGTAAGATAAAAAAGGTACATTTTGGTTCACCATATACTTTTCTCCAACTTCTTGTTGTGATGAGAGCAATGATAAAATGGTCGCAATGATATAATGGAAGGCTATTTACGACCTTTGGGGCATTTAAGGCTGACACTAAAGTATGAGGGCCCACAAAAAATAGACACATTTAATATTTTAATCAAACTGGTGCATTATTTTCTAATTTTCCTAAGCATTTGGTAGGGGGGCTGCTGGGCATCCCTTGGATGGTTAGAGACATCATTGTGGCTGAAATGATACAATCGAAGCCTGTTTAGAACATCTGAGGTATTTAAGGCTGACATTACAGTATGGAGACACTCTAAAACCAGACAGATTTAATATTTTAATCCAACTGGTGCATTATTTCTCAATTTTTATAAGTGTTTGGTAGGGGGTAACAACAGGCCATCCCTCAGACAGTTAGGGGATGTCATTCATATCCACAACCATCCTACCGTACCTAAAAAGACTAGCGCTCCCGGAACATTCTGATATGACAGTTAGCAATTCCGAGGGCCAGGGCACAGCAGGAAGATATATTGTATAAGCCCCTGCATACCCAGAATGTTCCCAGTATAGGTACGCATCCAAAAAGAGAAGGGGCATGTCCCCAAGGAACATGGGTATCAAAGCAACAAGTCAAGCAAAAATGGGAATCTCTTCAAGCAGATAAGGAGATTTTGCTGAATTAAAAAAAAGTGTATCTCATAGGTGGTCATTCTGTTAGCAGAAAAATCTATTGAAGCAATTCTTGCACCATTGGGAAGCACTTCCCAAGAGCTTTCCAAAAGGTAAACACAGTAAAAATTCTGAAAAGTATTGAAGTTAATATTGTCATGTAAATTCAATCCTATGAAACTGATTTTTGACAAATTTTCTAGTTGTGAATTTCAAATAAATCATATTTTTTAGTTCCAAGCAAACAAATTGAATCCCTTATAACTGAAAGTATACATACAAATCTACTTAGATAAATGATTTCATTCACAAATCCATGGGAGAAAAGGAGATCCTCTAAATGGAAGTTTCCTTGGAGGAAACGTATTCATGGAGCATTGGAGATACCCAAGTTTAATGCAAAAGGTGATGTCAATGCTCAAGAAAGGTCGATCTAATTTTAAAACACTTGTTTCTCATAGTTCTTAGCAATTAATATTATTGCTTCACAAGTTCACATTGAAGGTGAAGTCAATAAGTGGCTTTATTTTCTAGGTAAATGTGTATATGGAGCAAATTTTGTTACCAAAATGAGAGACAAAGGAAGAATATAATGATGATGATGGTGACGAAGATAAGAATGAAGTGCTGCAGGATACAAGTTCTAGAATTTTAGCTCAAAAGAAAGAAGTTTCAATATTTCAATTTCATAAATAAATTCAAAAGAAGTGTGTGCAATGATCCTCTGCCTTCTTTGAGTATGTCATTAAATCATCTTGATAGACAATCATAATTATGTTGATCAAGTCTGCAAAAGCTACATCCATAGCCCTTTGAAAAGTAGCACCAGCATTAGTTAACCCAAAAGGCATCCTAACATATGCATAAGTATCCCAGGGTGTAGTAAATGCAGTCTTATATTGCTCTGGTTCTTTGACTTTGACCTGATTGCAACCAGAAAACCCATCCATCACGTACAACAACTCACGTCTTGTCACCCTTTCCAACATTACTTCCATGTTAGGAAGTGGATAATTATCATTATGATGAAATGTTCAGATTTTGGATGTCCACACATAGCCTTATGTCAGCACTCTTTTTCCCAATTGGTGCCAAATTTGAAACCCAAGATGAATAACTGATTGGTTTGATTATCCGGCCATCCCAAAGTTTCATTAGTTTCTCCTGCATTTTTGGAACAAGCATAGGATTGATAGGCCTTTTCTTTAGCCTAAAAAGCTTTGCATCTGGTTTCAAAGGATTTCATGCTGAAACAAGTCTTCTCCATAGGCCTTCAAGTCATCAAAAGACCATGCAAACACATGCTTGTATTTTCTCAACAAAGCTATAAGCATTTCCCTAATCTTTGGACTGATTTTCTTACCTATGTACACCTTCTTAGGAGCCATCTCAGTTCCAAGATTTATTTCTTCAACATCCTCTTGATTCACTGATGGTTGCTTCACGGAGAATGTTTGCCCGCTGGGGTAAACTTAGTTTTGCACAGACAGTACAGGGAATATAATAAACGCAAAATATATCAGAGAATTATAGATGCTTTCATTAATCATTCCAACGTATGAGTACATTCACATTATATCCATATCATTCCTTCACCCGTAGGTGGTACATATTTATCTACCCGAAGGGGTGTGACCAAACGTCACCACCCAACCCAACTGCCCTTCGGTAATAACTAATTACCGTCGGAACAACATAACTAATACAGGACATATAATAAAGTAGTCTTTCCGGCTAACATCATCCCCCCCAAAAAGAAAGTCATCTCCGGCGACTCACAACAAAAGGGAGATGAAATACACCACAAGAATAAGAAAATCACTGAGAAGGGGTGGAAGGGTGTGAAATTCCCAAGTTTTTAGAAGCTTTTCTCATAAATAAACTTCAAGGAGATTTTGCTAATATTCAAATGGTAGATTATAACTTTGTTTATTCTGATGACAATCCAGAAATTCATTTGAAATAATTCCAAACTAAGACGATACCACTAAAATTTAATGTATATGTTCACATAAAACTCCATTTTTACTACCCGAATTTAAGATTTCTATCTATAGCTATAGTATAACTCTAGCCGGCATAATACAGAAATTAATATGTGCACCTGTGTCAAACTGTAGCAGACCATTGAAGCCTTTGTGTCTTCTGTCGGTTTCCTTACGTATTGTCTGTCAACTGTTGCTCAGGTTTGATTCATTATAATCTCTTCCTTTCATGTGACACGACTCATGTGAACGGAGCAGACCAAACAGGTCAATAACCCGTGTCCTGTTTACCAAGCCAAATATGATCCATTCCTTTGTCGTCTGCTAGGGACATCTTGTTGTATACAACCAAATCCATTTGTCTTCTTCTGGAACCAACGTGGATGTTTGTCGCAAGCCACCAGTCTCAATATCCGTGTATAGCCTTGCCACCAGTCTTCTCCAGAAATAGAATCAATCTCCACTTTGTCGTTTGCCTTTAATTCAACGCAATGATTACATATCAACGCACAGGTGTTCAACACGGGACGACAAACCACTAGGTCAGGGAGCAGTGGTTCTGACGAAAGGTATGATTGTCTCCAATATGTTGTTGTGGCAGTTCAAGCTATATCCTCCAATCTTCACTCTCTATTTTCCATCACTAACTCCAATAAGCCAAACAACAATCTGACAAAAGGAGCAAACTGTACTTCGTGACCAATGTCCAAATTATTCAAGCATACCAGTCACCTGCAGGAGTCCCTCCTTTTAACTGCAAGAAGAATCGGTTGTATTCTCGTAAGGGGGTTGTAGAATTCCCGTAAGGGAACTACCTTATTTTCTCAAAACAAAATAGTCCAAACAACTAGTGTTACGTAAACACCTTTATTAAGCACTACGTAACTATTTAATATTAATGTGACTGTGGAATTAATATTAAATAATTAACTCTTTATTCTTTATTAGCAACAAAAAGAAATATTATTTTGGGGACATGACAGTCTCCCCTACCCCGTGTTGCTTGCCCACAAGCAACGGTGAATTCAGATGTCTCAAGATCTGCTCAGTTTCCCAAGTAGCGTCATCCAAAGGTAAATCCTTCCATTTGATAAGATATTCTCGTATAGTGCAGTTACGCAACTATCGGTCCCAGGTTTCGACAATCTTTTCAAGAATCATGGCTAGTTTCCCCTCCTCATCCAGGGGAGGTAAAACTTTTGAAACTGTGACCTGCTGTCCCAAAGCCTTCTTGAGACAAGAAACGTGAAACACATTATGGATTCTGCAACCGGCTGGTAAATCTAATTCATATGCAACCTATCCAATTTTGCCAATAATCTGATAAGGCCCATAAAACCGAGGCTTCAATTTCTCAGCCCCACTCCGTTTGAGAGAAGATGGTCGATAACGCTGTAATCTGAGGTACACTAAATCACCAACCTCAAAACTCTATTCTACCCTCTTCTTATCTGCATAGAGCTTTTGCCGGTTTTGAACACAATGTAGATTGTCCTTGAGAGTTTTCAAGATGTCCTGACATTCCTGAAGCCAATCCCGTGATTTAGGCACATTACTGGTGTCAAAAGCAAGATCAACAAAGGATAAAGCATCATACCCATATAATGCCTTAAATGGTGACATACCAATGGACATATGGAAAGTAGTATTATAGCAATACTCGCCCAAATGCAACCACTGAATCCAAGCCTTTTGATGCCCAGCGACATAATTATGAAGGTAACCTTCAATCCACTTGTTGACTATCTCTGTCTAACCATCAGTCTGGGGATGGTAATTAGTGTTGTGATGCAATTCGGTACCTATCAACCTGAATAATTCTGTCCAAAAGTTACTCAAAAACCTACTGTCACAATCACTAATTATATTCTTTGGTAGACCATGTAAACGGAATACCTCCTTGAAAAACAACCTGGCAACCTGAACAACTGTGAATTCTATAGTGATACCAAAGAAATGTGCAAATTTTGTTAACCTGTCAACCACCACAAAAATACAATCTTTACCTTGAGCTCGGGGTAAACCAATAATGAAATCCATGGAAATACTTTCCCATTTTGTATTCGGAATAGGTAAAGGCTGTAATAATCCAGCGGGATAAGAGTGTTCTGCTTTATTCTGCTGACAAGTGATACATTCCTTGACGTATTGCAAAACGTCATTTTTGAGCCCTTTCCATGTGAATCTTTCCCGAATGTGCCTATAAGTTTTGAAATAACCTAGATGGATTGCTAAAGGCAAATCGTGAACTGTTTGCAAAATTTTCAGCTTTAACTTAGACTCTGGGACTAAAAAAATTCTATCTTTGTAGTAAATAATATCATCCACAACTTTGTACCTATCATCCTGTACTTTCCCATCCAATAAATCACAAGCAAAGGAGTTCTTAGAATATTCAACCAGCAACAAAGATTTCCAATCAACTGACACCCCGTTTAAAACATTTATTTCCGGTCTCCTAGATAGAGCATCAGCAACAACATTGTTTTTACCCTTAACATATTCAATTTCAAAATCATAAGCTTGAATTTTACTGATCCACTTCTGTTGCTGATCATTCAAATCTCGTTGACTAAGGAAATACTTCAAACTATTATGATCAATTTTAACCACAAATTTGGCTCCAACTAAGTATTGTCTGAATTTAGCTAATGCATGCATAATAGCTAACATCTCCTTGTCATATATGGAATACAATTTTTCAGCACTAGTAAGTTTCCTGCTTTCAAACACTATTGGATGTTTATTTTGCATTAACACAGCGCCAATTCCTTTACCTGAAGCATCACATTCTAATACAAAGCGCTGATCAAAATCTGGAAATGCAAGGACAAGACAAGAACTCATTACCTCTTTGAGTTTATCAAATACCTGTTGTGACTCTGCAGTCCATCTGAATGCTCCTTGTTTGGTAAGATCTGTCAAAGGTGCACCAAGCTGTGAAAACCCCCTAACAAATCTCCTATAATAACTGCATAGACCAAAGAAACCTCTTAAATCAAAAAGAGTCTGTGGAGGCGGCCAATCCAGAATAGCCCTAATCTTTTATTGATGTACGTACACACCTTTAGCATTGATCATATGTCCCAAGTATAAAATTTATGTCATACCAAATTCAAATTTAGAAGCTTCTGCATAAAGAGATTGAGACTCCATTATACCCAAAATTTCATCAATATGTTTCAAATGTTCTTCCCAAGTCTTGCTGTAAATTAGTATATCATCAAAAAAAATGAGCAAGAATTTCCGTAGCTGCTTATTAAAAATATGATTCATACAAGACAGAAATGTTGCTAGAGCATTTGTCAATCCAAAAGGCATAACCAAAAATTCATAATGACATCGGAAAGCAGTTTTATGAATGTCCTGTTCTCGTAACTTAATTTGATGATACCCAGATCTCAAATCAATTTTAGAAAAATATACAGCACCATGTAATTCATCTAACAATTCATCAATACAAGGAATCGGATACCTGTTTTTTATGGTCTTTTTGTTGAGGGCACGGTAATCTATACACATGCATAGGGTTCCATCTTTCTTTTTGACCAACACCACTGAAGATGCAAATGGACTGGAACTAGGCCTTATGTGCCCCATATCTAATAACTCCTGAATAGTTTTTTCTAATTCATCTTTAAAAGCCTTAGGATGCCTATAAGGAGCAGTAATGACTGGTTTTGCTCCTTCCTCCAATTCAATAGTATGTTCAAAACCTCTATCAAGAGGTACACCTGGGGGTATATCACTGAAAACCAATTTATGTGAATCAAGTACTTGCAACAAATCATCTGAATAATGTTTTGATTCAAAACCTGTTACCTGAGTAGAAATCAGGCATTGTGCTGACCCCGCAACCTCACCATGACACAAAATAGCCTCCATCCTTTTAGCAGTAATAATCCTGGGACCACCATTTGTCATGCCTCTGAGAATTACCTTTTGTCCATCAACTTTGAAAGAAAACTCCATGCGTTTGAAACTCTGAGAATATTTATCCAAGGTTTCCATCCATTGGATTCCTAACACCATGTTAGTATCCGCCAAATCAATCACATAAAAATCATCAGTTGCTGTATAATTACCCAAAGCAATTTTCAGTTATGGAACCTTATGCGTGCTAACTAAATTAGTACCGCCTACTACTTTCACATCAAAACCTTCATGTTTAACTACCTGTAACCCACGTTGCTTAACAAGAGCAGCATCAATGAAATTATGAGTAGATCCAATATCAATCATAACAATAACTCGCTGACCCTGTAACACCCCTCTTACTCTGAAAATGTTGTAATGAGGAATTCTTGTCATAGATGCCATTATACCACTTGCCTATTTATTTTCATGTTCAGAAGGAGAAACTGTTTGGGAACCTTCGATATTAGGATCTATATTTTCCTCGTCTTCATTATCTGATGTTACTTCAATGTAATGTATTTTCCCTTTTCCCAAACACTTGTGACCTGGTTGCCATGACTCTTTACAACTGAAGCACAATTTGTGTCTCCTAAGTTCATCCCTTTCCTCTTTATCAAATGTGGGTTTTGGAAAAGTTTCTTTATTGAAAGGTTGTTTGTCTTTATCTGGTTTTGTAAAAGGACCTTTATTCCAAATTTTCCCTTTTGAGGACGATTCTAATTCTCTTGCCTTCTTAATAGCCATTTGAAGTGTAGGAGGATTTAAAGATTTTACCCAACCTTTCAAAGAATCAAAAAGTCCATCAATGAAAATAACAATCTTGTGCCTCTCAGAAATTTCAGTGACAAACACAACCAATTTTTCAAATTTTGTTATATATTGTTCAACTGCCCCTGTTTGTTTGAGTTGTGTTAACTCTTTTAAATGTAATTCGGGATCTTTAGAATCAAACCTATCAATAAGACGTTCAGTGAATTCCAAATATGTTTCTACCAGATTATGGCCCAAAGTGACCAGCCCATTGTGCCACCATTCGTGTGCAACGCCATCTAAATGTAATGCTGCATATTTAATAGCTTCATCCTCCATCATAGGGTTTAATTGAAAATAGGATTCTAACTTTTGAACCCATGCCCTGGCAGTTGTCTTGCCTAATCCATCATAGTAAGGTATGGACATCTTCCCTATTTTCCTTTGTAATTCATTGTTGTAATTTCTGCCCCTATGAGACCTATGTTTCATCCTGACATCCACGTATTCCCGGAATGTCATGTAGGACCTGAATTCTGCCCCAGCTGCTTCCCAATCATTCAAAATTTCATCTTGTACTTCTCTAACTGTAGGTTCATGTTCTGGTTGTAAGTTCCTAGGAGTGAAATTTGGCAAAGATGGCCTAGCTGTTGCTATTCTTTCATGCTGATTGTTATTTACTGAACGTTCATCCCTAACACCCTAGTTCCGATTTTGATTTATATTTTGAGCCATGAATTGAGTCATCAGATCAGTCATTGTATTTATATCATTTTGCATGACCTATTGACTTCTCATTAATGCAGCAATTAAATCTCTATTATTTTCTGGTTCCCCCATGTGTATGACTTTCCTCAATTGCAAATTGTGGAGTTGAATTAGAAGGATTGGTTGGATTTCTATTCTGACGTTCTTTGGTATTCCAGAAGTTGTAATGGGCTGATGGCATATTCAATAAACATATTCTCTAGTTTGGATAACACAAACACCCTACAGGCTGGCAAGCCTTAAAGCTCTGATACCACTGTGAAATTCCCAAGTTTTTAGAAGCTTTTCTTAGAAATAAACTTCAAGGAGATTTTGCTAATATTCAAATGGTAGATTATAACTTTGTTTATTCTGATAACAATCCAAAAATTCATTTGAAAAAATTCCAAACTGAGACGATACCACTAAAATTTAATGTATATGTTCACATAAAACTCCATTTTTACTACCCGAATTTAAGATTTCTATCTATAGCTATAGTATAACTCTAGCCGGCATAATACAGAAATTAATATGTGCACCTGTGTCAAACTGTAGCAAACCATTGAAGCCTCCGTGTCTTCTGCCGGTTTCCTTACGTATTGTCTGTCAACTGCTGCTCAGGTTTGATTCGTTATAATCTCTTCCTTTCATGTGACATGACTCATGTGAACGGAGTAAACCAAACAGGTCAATAACCCGTGTCCTGTTTACCAAGCCAAATATGATCCATTCCTTTGTCGTCTGCTAGGGACATCTTGTTGTATACAACCAAATCCATTTGTCTTCTTCTGGAACCAACGTGGATGTTTGTCGCAAGCCACCAGTCTCAATATCCATGTATAGCCTTGCCACCAGTCTTCTCCGGAAATAGAATCAATCTCCACTTTGTTGCTTGCCTTTAATTCAACGCGATGATTACATATCAACGCACAGGTGTTCAACACGGGACGACAAACCACTAGGTCAGGGAGTAGTGCTTCTGACGAAAGATATGATTATCTCCAATATGTTGTTGTGGCAGTTCGAGCTATATCCTCCAATCTTCATTCTCTGTTTTCCCTCACTAACTCCAATAAGCCAGACAACAATCTGACGAAAGGAGCAAACTGTACTTCGTGACCAATGTCCATATTATTCAAGCATACCAGTCACCCACAGGAGTCGCTCCTTTTAACCACAAGAAGAATCGGTTGTATTCCTGTAAGGGGGTTGTAGAATTCCCGTAAGGGAACTACCTTATTTTCTCAAAACAAAATAATCCAAACAACTAGTGTTACGTAAACACCTTTATTAAGCACTACGTAACTATTTAATATTAATGTGACTGTGGAATTAATATTAAATAATTAACTCTTTATTCTCTATTAGCAACAAAAAGAATTATTATTTTGGGGACATGACAAAGGGCATCCCTGAAAAAGCTGGAGTGTCGCCCTCCGTTGCTTCGAGTAGTTCTTGTTCCGTCACATTACATTCCTCCCGTGCCTACACCAAACTTGTCCCCAAAACATACTTTTTAGCTATAGCCTCCGCTAACTTTTGTTCAAACAATACTGTCTCCCGAGCCAATCTAACCTCGATAGCCACCCATACCGCCTTCTCCGCTTCCAACTCTTGGGTACACTAAGCCAAGTGTCGCTCTACTGCCTCCAACCGAGTGGTCAGCTCCTCCCGAGCTCTCTATGCATCCACCAAGACAGCCTCACATCCAGCCAACACCTACTCTGAGTGCCTCAAAACGTAGTACCCCTCTCAAAAGCCTTGCTCCAGTGCTCTCTCCACCTCTAGCGTGTAGACACTCCATGTCAGGCTAATAACTGAATAATTTCCTCGTGTCGTTCTGATGCCCCAACTCACAATTGTAGTGTACCTCAAAAATAAAATGGGGGTCAAGGGGCAACACCCCCGCGGGGTCCTCAGGCAGAGCTCCACGAAGGGTCATGAAGGGTCATGACCCTACGTAGCATAAGCCACGTATGGTCATGGCGCTTCAAGACATGACTATTCAAAGGATATAAATGCATATCGATGGCTAGTGAAAAGATAAATCACAACGGTAATCTATTTCAGTGCAGCACTCATATTCATTCTTATATTGAGAAATATTAATTATCATTATTTTTAGTGACTTTGTGTAAAGCATTCGAGATTAGTAAATATATCTTGTAAAGAAACAACTAAGTGTTAGATGTCATTGACGGTCTATGAGTTGTTTGTATAGATATATGATAGGTATTTGGTGAATATCATGTGTTGATATTCTACAGGCCAGTACCTTATTGAGTACTTGGTGAATATCATATGTTGATGTTCTAATAGGCCAATACTCAGAGTATTTGGTGAATGTCATGTGTTGACATTATGATAGGCAAATACTCAAGAGCTTGTGGATAGAATCGCTGATGGAGGCAATCCACCTGAGAACTTGTGGATAGAATCGCCAATGGAGGCAATCCACATATTGAGACTATGTTTCTATTGATTACATCATGAGGATGATACCTTTATTGCTTACATCATATGATTGATGTTGTCAAGTGTCACAAGTGTTGACATTGGATTGATTTATCCTCCCTAGCTAAGAGGGAGTGTTGATGTTTTGTAGCTTCAGTCGAATAAAAACTAAACACTGAGTCAATACTAGGAAAGATATGTATGTATATATTTAGTATATATGAGATGTATATATACCTAAATATATATATATAAATATTATTATTATGTAAATATTAGAGAAAGCACTCTAAATATTATTATTATGTATATATCTGGTATTCTGCATAAGGAAGAGTTCAAAGGGATTAGAGGAAGCACTCTAGGTAGAATGACAAATATCAATCCTACTATTTTCATTCGATGAAGTGAGAAGGATAAGTTAAGGTAATTGTCCCAACTATCTAAGTTAATAAAAAAGGGGATAGTACAAGTGGGATAGTAACCAATGATTAATATAATCAGATACCGATAATGTGTGAAGTCAACATCTAATCAGTAGTTATCACAATGAGATGTGATTAGTAAAGAGGAAAATTAACATACGGATCAGAATGAAACCGATATGTTATGAAGAAGGACGATGGGTACGAGTATCATATTAATGGGCTCACCTTACGAAAAGAAATACTTGAAAATATTTGAAAAGATAAGTATCTCATGTTTTATTCATCCATATGAATTTACAGTTTGTAATTCATTAAATAATAAATTTTGTATTCTTCTATCATTTTTTATGTTCGGGATAGTTTAGCCTTATGAATTATTCGTAATCTATCTTTGACATCTTCAGGAAGGTTAAGAAGTTGGCGAAATTTAGCTTCTAAGGAAATAGATGATTCAGTCAACTTGGACAAACTCGATCATATTGATTGAGAGGGAGCTCACTATTGAAGGTAAAACAATTCTGAGATTATAGTAGTGGGAACTCATGGATAGAATCGCCGATGAGATGCACGTGGATAGAATCCATGATTAAGGCATTCCATACATCATGAGACTACAACTCATTGAGATAAACATCATACTAGAGGTCTTTATTATCTTCTCTCAAATCCAAGTGGGAGTGTTAATGTTGTGGCCTTGGAAAAGATCAAAATGCATCTTATGCTAGCCGATGTAACCTTATGACTATTCAGATTATTCATATTGGTTCTCTCAAGAAGGAAGGTATGAAGTGACATCCTACAGTGACACTGAGTTGAGTATATAAATAGGGTATGCCTTCATGACAGAGGGAGAAGATGCATCAATGGACATTCGAGGATCTTGATTCAGAGGGAGTAGCCCATGTTTTGTTGGTTCTCTAGTAATCAAGAAATTGCAGCAGAGAATTATGGTTATTACCATGTGAGAAGGCTATATGTCAAAGGAAAAACTAGAAGATCAAATTAAGTTGGCACCCCAGGATCTTGGTCATACAAATTCAGAGGGAGTGTACCATGTCAAGATGGTGTATACTTTGTAAGCTCAGAATTCACCAAGACTATGAGATAGTGCGAACAAACGACCGATATTCTTACCAAACTCCTTGCTAGAAAGAAGATTGTGTACTTTCAGATAACCTTGGTATGTTGAGGAGTAAAGCCTTAGCTGAAAAGAAGGTTTCAGCTTCAGTGATCCATCATTTTTGTATCTTAAATAATTCTTGTCTTTGATAGACAAGTCTAAGGTGGAAGTCTTGGTTTCCACTCTCTAGGATGAGCCATGGTGGATCCACCCTCTGAGAAGAGTCAAGGTGACTTTATGGGTCCATTCATTTTTGTTCAAAGAAGATGACGATCTTTTGTGTAAATAATTGGTGTTACTATTTCAAGGTGACGATCTTGACAATAGTTAACCAAGCTTCAAGATTGACACCCGAACAGGGTTGTCTTGGACTGTGTCGGATATCTTGATGCTTATGTTATTACTGGATTGTGAAATAACTACTATATCATGATTGACACCCTAACAGGGTTGTCCTAGATTGTGCCGGATATCATGATATTGAGATAATAAGTATTGATCATGACTAATGACTTCTTTATGTTGTTCCGAATTGGTCGGGGATCATAACATGCGAATCAAGATTAGACTACATTAAGTTGTTGTCCCAAAATGTGTCGGATATCTTGATCATTGTGATGTTATTACTTAGTTATATCAAGATTGACTACATTAAGTTGTTGTCCCAGAGTGTGTCGGATATCTTGATCCTAGTAATAAAAAAATCATATCATGATTGACTCCATTAAGTTGGTGTCCTGGACTGTGCCGGATATCATGATATTGAGATACCTGATTTATCATCATACATTAAGTTGTTGTCTCGAAATGTAACAAAGGACATGATGATGAATTCAAAATTATTGATTAAATCCTCTCTTGCTAAGACGGAGTGTTAAGATATAGCTACATTCGGATATGGTAATACACACACACACACACACACACACACATATATATATATATTAAGATCATTTGATAATTGAATATGTTACAATGTAGTTAATATTAATAATCGGTTATGAAGGGTCATGACCCTATGTAGCATAAGCCACAAATGGTCATGGCTCTTCAAGACATGACTATTCAAAGGATATAAATACATATCGATGGCTGGTGAAAAGATAAATCACAACGGTAATCTATTTTAGTGCAGCACTCATATATTCTCTATAGGACGATCTTGATTAGCACCTTCAAACCCACACAGAAGTCCATGGGGCACACCATTTTTGTGATTTTCTTCCAATCCCATACTCTTTCTGCCAACCGCTTATGTTTTCCTCACTACCTGCTTATGTCCTTCCCTTCGGTACCATACATTATTCACTGTGAACTATTTTTATTTGTCGTCATTTTTTTTTAGCTGAGTACCTTTCCTCTGCGTTTTACTTCTCCTTTCACCCACGTTCATCAGTATTCCTCCTTTCCGTACGCTTCTCTCTTATTTATTTTTCCTTTTCCTTGCCGTACGAATTGCTCCGTATACGCCTTCTTTATTAGCTTCTATCACCGTACAACCTTCTATTCGTCGTACGGTCTTGTGTTGTGTTCTTGTCGTACGCATTTAGCATTTTACCCATGCGCTCTATCTCCTTTGTTCCATACGGATCTCTCTTTTGATCCTCGTGTACCGTACACCTGTCGTACCATACGCTCTTGGTGCACTACACATAATGATGGATACCGTACAGTCATTTTGCCTTTATAGCATGTTGCGTCATACGGTGCCTTTTTTGCTTGGTTTGTGTCGTACGATAGGAGATTGTATGTTTTGTTTGTGCCCCGCGTGCATACAGCCTACAATCGCCGTTTTTGTTTTACTGTACGATATTCTTTTGTCGTACGGTCAATGGTCGTACGGCACTTTTCCTTCACTACTTTGTGTGGTATGGTGCCGCCTCTGTATTTTTGTGTCGTGTCGTGGTTTGCCAATGCCGCCTCCGAGATCCTTTTACCGTACAATGGCTTGGCTTCTCTTTTTGTCATACGGTGTTTTTTCCTTGCCTTTCTTTCCATTTTTCGCCGTACGGCCGTAGGTGCCCTCTTTCTTTTTTTCTTTTTTTCTTTTTTTTGTTTTTTTCTTTTCTTTTGCTTTTCTTTTTCTTTTTTAAAGAAAAATTTTCAGTACCTTTCGGATGCATCTCCGGTCGCCCGTATGGACAGCTCTCTGGTCGTCTGCGTGACCTCTCTAGTCCCTTTCCATCCTCTCGAGTGCTCTTTCCATCCTCTTGGATGTTCTGTCCCTCCTCTCGGGTCCATTCTCTTCGGGTAAGGTCTCAATTTGGACCCGTTGCTAGCCTCATATATCTCCAGTTCGTCGAGAGTCCACAACTTGACAGCCCCGTCATAGCTGACTTCCCGAAATTTTCCTGGCTTAATCTCATTCTTTAAAGTGTGCAGCCGTTCCCTCAAGCTTTCCTTGTCGCCGAGTCTATTTTCAATGGCCATCCAAACGCTTGGAACAACAAATTCTACAGGGACCACGGTCTCTTTCCCGTACATAAGAAGAAGAATAAAGATTTTGATGGCTACGGTCTTCCACACAGGATTCCAATCGTCACGGACAAGAAGATCTTAGGTTCCTCTTCCTTGCCCAAATTCATTGGTTTGACAGACGACTCCTTATACTTCATGGGGTTTTGCTCATCAAATTTATGTGTCGGGACTTCGTTTACTTTGGCATCCCCTTCGTTGTATTCACCGTACTCTAAGGGAAATGTTTCCGGCTCTTCCTCAATACTTAGTATATTGCATGTTGGTTGAAAGAGTTCGTAGTCCTCTATTTGCCAGTGGAAGAGGCCGTCCATGGAGTCTGTATCATCCTCCAGTTTCAGTACCCCTTCCGTGTTGGGCTCCATACTTCCTTTCCCTTCGTCTATTCCGTCATCCGATTCCAAATCCGAGCAAGATGCCATTTCCTCTCGGACCATCTGCGTTGTGAGATCTATCACAAACTTCCTTCCCCCTTTCTCAAATGATAGAATATTTATTTTCCAGTTGTGGTTCACTTTGGCAGTCACGAGCCACCCTCTCCCTAGGATGGCGTCGTACCCCTTCTGCTTCGGGGGAATTACCACAAAGTCCAAGATGAAGGGTTGGGTCCCGATAGTTACCTGTTATGCCATCAAGGTTCTAAGGGGTTTGATGTTGTGTTGATCGGCCCCTAGTAAGTTGAAGGTTGATGGCCACAATGTTGGTTTCCCCAGGCTCTTCCAAGTTTCCTCTAGTAGAACGTTCACCCCAGATCCACCGTCAACAATCGTGTTAGTGAGGATGGTACCCAAGATACCCATCTCCACTACTACAGGGTTCCGCCCACTATTTATTGACAACGTCATGGGGTCGGTTGCGGAGCTGCCAAGAACCTCAATCTATTCAAATGCACTTGTTGGAATGTTTTGTCCTAAGAATAGGGTCGTTTTCAGATGCGGCATTGTTTCTAGTAGGTCCTTGACCTTTACCGGTATCTCCAGTTGCATCATCTGCCTCAAGATATTTTGCTCTGCCATGGCTCGAGTAGAAGTGTCAGTATCTATGGAGTCCCTTCGATCCTGCATTCCCTTCTCGATCTCGGCCTTCGCCTCGAGCACCCTCTGTTTCTCCGTCTAAGGGTCGAGATACATGGCCTTCTTGGTTTGTGCGCGTGTGATTGCCAAAATCTTTTCGGTGCCCCCTCGTTCCATGTCAAGGATGTTGCAGCCGGGCTTCGGGCAGTTAGCTTCCTCATGGTCCCTCGGTCCGCACCACCGACACAATTTTTGTAGAGTAGGAGCCTCTTTCTAGCAATCCCGGGCAAAATGTCCCCATTGATTACAGTTTCTACACTGTATCATAGGTCTCCCCTTTGCATCATACTGGATCCGAGGCCAATTGTTATTGTTCTCATTATTTCCTCTGCCTTCCCGTCGGTTATTTCTGTAACCGCCGGATGATGCAGCATTTTGTTGGCCCTCGGTACCCGATGTGGAGGGTTGCTCTTGGGTGAAGAGCACTTGTTGATTCCTAGCCCTCAGATTGTAGGGACATTCTTTGGTGGAATGTCTCACAATCTGGCAAATGTCGCAAAAGGCTTTCTTGGGACAGGAACCTTTAGTGTGTCCTACTTCTTTGCAGTCCGTACACCACACAGTATCTTCCTCAGTTTTGTTTGAGCTTCCCTTGGTGGCCTTAAGTTCTTTCATCATTCTATCGAGATCTTTCTGTAGAGCAAGTACTTTCTTACTTGATTCTCCCTCGCTACTTTCCACCTTTGATTCATCATCTGAAGACTTAGTTTTCTTGGAGGTCTTGCATTCACTCTCCAAGTCCATTGCACAGTTGTATGCATTGTTGTACGACGTGGGTGGTACGATCTTCATTTTCTTCCGGAGGGAAGTTTTTAGTCCTCCACGAAACACCGTTTTTTGAGTTCGTCTACCGGGCTGATTCCATCTTCCCAATGAGTTCCTTCAATCGCCGCCCGTAGGCGCGAATGGACTCACTCTTCATTTGCTTTGTGTTATAAATTTCAGCTAGAATCTCATTGTCGTCCCTCAGCAACTGAAATTCTGTCTGGAAAGCCTTTTTCACGTTCTCCCATGTCCTCAAGCCTGCTTTATTAGTTTATCTACATCCGAATACCAGTTGATGGCTCCTTCCCTTAATGTCGTAGGAAATTGTCTGATCCATTCATCCTGGTTCGTAACCCTATTGGCGGTCCATATAGTTTCGCAAGTTTGGCAGTGCCGAAAAAGATCCTCCTTTGCTTGGTCCGTGAACTTGGGCAATTTTTGCTTACTCGCGGCCATGGTTACTTGTTGTATCAGCGGTGGATTCGGTGCTCCTACACCACCTGTGCCAACATTCATACCCACACTTCCTTGATTATTGTGTGCAGTATTAACCCATGGGACTTGCCCTTGTGGCACTTACGTAACTGGTGGGACCGTACTATGTGGAGTTGTTGGCTCCAACGAAGGGTTCGCCTGTGCATCAATAGCACCTTTGGCTATACCGTTCCCTCCTTGGGCTTGGTTCTCCGCACCTGATGCACAGGTCAGACCCTCAAACGATCTTTCTCTTCCTGAAGCAAAACCTTCCTCAGTCGTGTTTCCGCAAGTGGTTCCTCCCTACTGCGCACTCTCCGATGCTCCGGCAAAGTGCACTATTCCTCGTCGGCCTGTGCACCTTCCGTACCACTTCCGAGATCCCCTTCGGGCAACCCTCCAGCAAGCTGGTCCTGGGCAAGTTGCCTCAGCCTATGTCGGTGTTCACGTTGCTGTGTGGAAATCAAAGCCCTCTGTGCGGCCTAGCCGTCATCATCTCGTGCCTTTTTATTTCTATCTTTATTTAAAAGATTGGGCATAAATTCTATCCAATCATCAATTGTCAGAGCATGCTCTTCTTCAAAAACTTATGTGATTCCATCATCATTCGTCCTCACATTGATATTCTCCTCCAATGGTATTCCCATCCATCCATTCCGTCACTTGCCAGATTCGTTTGGCAACGGCACCAGATGTTTGCTCGCTGGGGTATACTTAGTTTTGCACAGATAGTACAGGAAATATAATAAACGCAGAATATATCAGAGAATAATAGATGCTTTCATTAATCATTCCAACGTATGAGTACATTCACATTATATCCATATCATTCCTTCACCCGTAGGTGGTACATATTTATCTACCTGAAGGGGTGTGACCAAACGTCACCACCAAACCCAACTGCGCTTTGGTAATAACTAATTACCGTTGGAACAACATAACTAATACATGACATATAATAAAGTAGTCCTTCCGGCTAACAGAGGATCTATCATTTCCATCAAAAACCCTTTCTAGAGCAACTAAGCCTTTTGGAATTTCATGAGTTTTCAATTGTACCACCTCCTGGCCAAATATAGTTTCTTTACCATCCACTTCTACAAAGGCATTGAAATTTATCACTTGTGACTCATATTGATCTACACACTGATGAAATTTTATTAGATCCTCATCATTATTAAACACCTGCCAATGACATGTCTGGGACAGAAGGTCTTGTTTTTATCTCTACTTCAGATATACCAGCAAGTGTGATATTATTTTTCTTTAGAGCAATATTTGCAAGAAAGTCTGCCATCAAATTCTTTAACCTCTCTATCCAATCAATTGAAAAGCCTCAAACAACTCCATAGAATCCCATCCCGCAAACTTATATTGCTTGAGCCTTATATTCTTTGAGGAATACTTAGATCTAACTTGTGAAACAATAAATCCAGAATCTCCATACACAGACAGCAACTTGACTCCATATTTGACAACAATATTAAGGCCTAGCAGCAACACCTCATACTTGATGTGTGGTTTTCACACCATTGCCCCATTGAAAATACGGACCCCCTCTTTTTGCTGGTAGGTTTAGGTAGTAGGGTAAATTTGGCAGCAATCTCAGAATTAGATGGCCTTCATTGGGTAAAACTTGAAAATTTGCAGAATTTGGCTCAGTCTAGAAGTGGGAAATAAAGATAGAAATTGAGTTAAGGAAAGAGAAAATTGGCCTAAGTATGAAATAGAGACGAGACTCTTTTTGGTTCCCATCAATTTGAGATGAGACTTTTTTTCATTCCCATCAATTTGAGATAAGACTTTTTTTTGTTCCTATCCAAACCCTACCCAGCTCAACATATAGGTGGAGGAATCGCTTCCCTATCTCAACGTTAATGAAAGAAATAAGGGGGTGAATTTTCCTTCATGTGTGGCTCAAAACTCTAAACAAATAGGCCATCAATTGGAGTTTGGCGCATTGGGCCTATAAGATCGTTTCATGAATGACAGTTGCAGCCCTATGTATAACATGTGGGCCTGGTCTTTATGGACCAGGCCTTGGTTCGAGCAAGCTGAGACCTTAATTAGGCCTCCAAAACCATCACCAAAACCTTGGAAGGGCCCAGATTCAAGGGGCAGCAATAAATGCATACAGCAGCACCATAAAACTCATCATTTAGAGCACAAAACTCGAAATATAGGCTCCTTAAATATCAGTTACGGGCCCAGCAAGATAAAACAGGTCTTGAATGACGAATTGCATGGACAAATGGCCTCAATTTTACAGAGTTCTGGAAGCAGATTCAAATCTTATTACTTATTGCAAGCAACTCCCTAGCAAAGTCGCCAATCTGTTGGTTCCCAAATCAAAAAATTGTCAAACCCTAAAGATATGCCAGGTCTTATGATTAGGTTTGACACTGGATTTGGCCAATGAACAGGATTAACCAAAATGGTTGAACTCCCCTACTCTTCAGGCTCTGCTAAACCTTGGCGGGTGAGCCAATACCACCACTACTTGATAACTCTTTAGGATTATATGGTGATATCATAACCAGATTTAGACCTCATACAAATTTCAAGGGTTTATGTAATCATATTTTTTTCAATTAAATCATCCTCTCTCAATCTATTCCACACTGGCAAGAGGGTTTGAAATAAATTATTCAAAAACAAAACTAATTCCCACTACTCCTTCTACAGCTTGAAATTCAAATATATGAAAGAAATTTTACAAGAAATTGTTTTCAGGATAAAACGATTGGCGCCTTCCTTCCACTAGGTAATTGAGTAAAAATACAAATTAATGTGTCCTCTTACTAGTTATAATTCAAATTGTTTGGCACTCCTATGTTTATGACTTGCATAAACGTTCAAGGAACCCAATTACCAGGTTCTTTTTCATCCAAATGAAACTTCCAAGTTAATGTGACTTATTCAAATGAATTTAATCCCTATTTGAGGAGAGCAATCAAATAAACCACACAAAACATAAATTTGTTTTGATAAACTAGAGATATACTTGATATACTGATTTATATAACAAGAAAGAGATCAAATTGGAGACAACCAGGTAATGTTATTTATTCAACACAACAAAAAAATTGAAGCCAGATTTCGGCCACCAAATTATTGCATTATTTCCATTACTTGTTGCAAAAATGGTTCTTACAACATGTGTCTTCTCTCCAAAAACAAAATTCTGATTTTGAACCCCTACCACGATCTTAGTTTCCTTCTTATAGGAAAATGAAGGAAGCGACAAGCTTCAGACCATTGAAAATCACAACTGTTCAAAATATCCCTAACCCAACTATGAAAAAACAACTATTCGATGATAACATAATATCTCTTTTACAAACATAAACTAACATCATTAAATGACATGGCAAATGAAAGCATACATAGCACAACAAGACAAGAGAACAACCAAAAAAACATGGGAATGGAAGAATTGATGAATGCTTTCTATCATCAATCCTCTGGTAAATGTCCGTGACATCAGTGAATCTAGCAAGGCACTACAAACTGTGGAGCATCGCACCATGCTGCTTTCACACTTACACTGCCCGAGTAATGAAAAGATTCACTTCTGATAGATGATCAATATATTCTTCATCACAATAAATACCAACATTCACAAGCAAATGCCTCATAATGTACTCAAAAGAATACATTTCATTTAGTCTCGCACTGGTTTTCTCTACCACTCTCTGTTCATCATTAATGTCTTCCAATGCTTGAGGCAATCTCTGTGCTAATTCATTCTTCCATACTCCTCCTTCGGGCTGCCAGTACAAATGAAAAACGAAGGGAACTCAACTTCCCTTTTCAGATTGAAGTCATTTAGATCATCAGTAAGATCTTCATGAAATTTCTTGTGTTTATTCATCAATTGCTCCAACCTCTCCAAAGCCTCTACATCTGCAAAGTCTTTAGACTGCAGTTCTTCTCTTTTAGATTCCAATCTCCCTTCAAGCCTGTTTCGTTCATTAAGAGCTTTATAGGTTCTGATATGAGTGGCCCAAAACCTATCAGCATGAGAGATCATCTTTTCAAACCTTTTTTCTTACAAGTTCTGAAACAATATCATACTTCACAGTTTTTATTTGGATCACCAGTTGTGTATTCTTCCTTTGTAATCTTTCTGATGTCCCTTTCCAGTAATCCACATCTGCACTTTTTTTATGAACTACTTTATCAAATTCTTTGGCTTGCTGCCATGAACTTGAGGGATATTGCTATCTGTCCTTTTACCTAGCATTCTCCTTCTTCAAACTATCATTTTGAACTGCATATTTTTTGTTTACCTTGACCAATTTTTCAATCTGTGCTTTGTTGAGTTTTGCAACATTAATATTTAAATCAGCAGTTTCCACAGGATCAGCATCTCCCACCCTTTCAATGAGAAGATGACCAAACGCTTGGCTTGGATCATCAATAAGTGCTAGCCTTTTACTAGGTGGATACAATGCCCAACTGGCAAGAGTATGATTATCAGGGTTATACCCTGATCCTGTATGAACTTTAACAACTGCCTCTGAACTCATTTTCAAAGTCTTATTTTGACTCAATCTAAAACTATCAAAAACAATGGCTGAGCTTATATCTCACCCAGGAAGAATCATTACCCTGGCTTCCTATAGAAGCTCTTTTCCTCTCTCTGGGGTAATATTTTCCATTTCTTTGTCCACTTCATCTTATAACTCTTTGAGAGCTTCATTTCTTTTCTCAGAAGTTATCTCCTTAACCTTTTCTCTGATCTGTTTTCCTTTATACTCGTATACAAATGCTCTGAACTCTGAGGAATTGATGAAAGAATCATCTGAAATAAACTTCTTACTTGCAAGATGTCTCACATTATCTGACAATTGGTCAAAGGATTAAAATACAATCACATCCCTTTTAGGTGGACAATCATATTCATCTACAACTGGCTTGATAGTTTGCTCAAATTCAAGATGTTCATCACTTTCTCCTTCATTTGAGATGGGTTCATTAACAAAGAAACTAGTCTTTGGGGTGGGATGTGGAGAAATGTGACATATTGGGGTTATATCCTCTACTTGCATCATTTGAATATCTTCCTCAAATGCTTCATTTCTTCTTCTCCCGAATACATATGGTGGTGGTACACCCCTGATCAGTTCTGCTTCGTGCAAAATCATAGTCTCGAATCTTTCCAAGGGATCTTCTATCTCCGGAAAAGCACCTAGATACATCCTGTCATGCTTTACCCGCCATGCTTCTACTATCATTATCCTGTTATATATAGCTATTCTTCTTGTTGCATGTTCTTCATCCACATTTTTTATTAAGTCTTCATCAATAAAAAGCCCTTGCTTGTATCTACTCAGCTTCTATTTCAACTTAGCATTATGGATAAAAGACTCGGGATCAAAGCATTCTCTTTCATTGCCTTTGGCATATCATATTCCTCCATTTTTTTGTCAACAAGGTCAAAACCTTTCTCAGAAGCAACAATAAAAGCTCCAAAACATAATGTGCCAGGCATCAGTGACTACTTATGTAGGATCTTAAACGCATAAAATTTGAGTAGGCCAACTGCCTAACAATCTCCAATATGCTATTCTATTAGGGATTGTCCTTGGTAATAGAAAAGGGGCTCCCTCAAAGTCATACAGCTGGATCTTAGTACAGTCATCCAAAGTGTACCAATCACCCCGATTATGATCAACTCTTCTTTCATCCTTGTCCGACCTCATAAACTTTTGGATCTCCAAAGACAAATTATAATTACAAGGGTGTCCAAGGTGCATGTAAATTCTCTTCACAAAGAACGCTTCAAAGTACAAATAGTGAGACCTAACACATCTGCTATCGCCAAAAGCAATCCACATTTCAACAAGTCTGATATTTCCATCATTACCCGCATCTTTTATCCTTAATTGTCTTGGCCACATTCCCATCACCTACCCTTTATGTAATATAAGATGCATAAGCAGTGAGTAGAACTTGAAGTGAATATGTTCACTATTTCTTTTGATAGAAGCCAAACTAGCATGTATCTCCTCTGCCAGGTATTCTGAGTAATCAAATGATCAGTATATTGGCAGCTAAGACCATAGGGGCTACCAACATTTGTGAAGGGGCATCCCAGCCCAAAACTTGACAGGCTGAATAGTAAGTATATTGATAGTATTCTTCAAACAATTCTACTGCAAATGGTGGTTTCTCATCATCTGTAAATACATTAAATTTGTCATTCTCAAGCGTAGGCCTATGCAAATGTAATTTCCACCATTTATAGTCGGTGTCCATATAATGATACTCCTCCTTTAGGTCCCTAGGTTTGAACTTCAAATTGGTGCTACCCTCCTATTGAAAGACCATAGAAATGATGCTTTGTGATTGGGATGAAAGCAGACTTATCTGCAGAGTATATCATTCTCGTGCTCAGGTCATATTTCTCTGTGAGCACTTATATTAGTTCAACATTAGCAAAAACATTTGTTAACACCAACTTTCCTAAATTCAGGCTTCAAGGATTGCACAAAAGTTGATCTCTAAACATTTTCTATGATGGTATATGAACATGTCAAACCCCCTTACTGGAGTCCATGTGTCTCCTAAATGTTTTAGTTTGTCTTCTAGTCTTTCAGCTGCAAGGTCAATTGTACACTTCTTTTTGTTTTAGGACCAGAACCAGGGCACTGATTTATTAGGTCTTGGTTTGCCTATCTAGTTTGCTGCAATTTAGCTGAAGTTTATCTGGTGTGTCCTCCATGATATTGAAAAATATACAAACCAAGCACAATGTAGGCCCTAGACCTTATCTTTAACTTAAACAAACCCTCAAATTGGCTAGAACCCTAAAATACCCTCATTGAATCAATTTGAACAGAAATTATACAAGAATTCATTCTTTAGAACACTTCTGCAACTCTGATACTTCTTCCTAGTGCTCAAAGCCTTCTATGACAAAATGAAACCAAATCGATGCTTGAAACCTGAAACAATTGTTAGTAGACAAAGATATAATATAAAGATATATGAATATTAAACAATTATTAGTGATGAACAAGATAAATAAATATTAAATCATCTAGAATACTAATCCCATACTACACCCACCTAATCCTTAGAAAGAGACTCTTCTCAGATTTGCCTAATTCTCTCATGAGAATAATTCTCAATTAGGTAACCATCACATCGAGAGTGTCTTCACAAGAATTCATTCTCTAGAACACTTCTGCAACTCTGATTCTTCTTCCTCTGAGTGCTCAAAGCCTTCTATGACAAAATGAAACCAAATTGTAGCTATAATTCACCCAGGTGCAACTCATAAATGATCTTTCATACGCGTTTTTTACTGTCAGCAATGTAGCCATGAATGCTTTTCAAATTTTGGCTGTTGATTTAGTCATTGGAGCATGTTTGAAATGTCCTTCTAATGTGACAGTCCTTGAAAAGTGGTGTAATGTCGTAAATTTGCACCCCTATGTTATTTACCATTACGCCATGTCCCTACCTTAGCTTAAAATATGAAATTCCATGTCAACCCCCACATCACCCTTCACTTAGCCTTGTCACCACCCATTAAGAATCTTGGCCACACGGCTTGGACGTCCTAGGAAGCGTGTGTGCCACAAGGACATCTGCGCGGCGCGCACTTGTCCCGTGAATCTACAAACATGTAGTGTGTTGTTGAAGCATTACAACTGCCACCCCTGCAATGTAACACCTCATTCCACTGCCTACAGACGCCAAAGATTCAACCTTTGCCATTATAATGCTATTTTCAAGCTTCATTTGGCCTTCTTCACAATTCTAAACACTTCTTGGTCATTTCACTCACTTCACACTTTATCTTCACAGCTTTCTCATTGCATTCTTGAGTTCTTCATTGTATTGGGATAACTTGCTCACAATCTCTCAACCATATTTGCCTTCACTCTGCCAAGCTTTGGCTTTGTAGTGGTGAAGGGAAGTCATCTACACTATCACTTTCCATAATGTGTTGAGCATACCACATCTCTTTATCAATGTCTTGCAATATTATTGTCATCTATTTTGTCTTTACGGTTATCTATCACCATTTATCTTGTCTATTTGGCTGTTGTGGAAGTGGAAACACCAAAACAAGTATCTGACTGAGGCACGTCTCCAAACAGACACCCAACATTTTTCTACGTCTTCGTGTGTGCAGGTTTGTAAGGGAGAACAAAGTGGATTATTGGTTTCATCAACTCGCACTCAGCATGAGATCATTCCTTTCTCTTCTCTCTATTTTCACATTATTTTAATAGTTTAATCTTATATGTCATTTCTTGTTTTCCGCATTCATTTACTTTTTGTTATTTTGGTTCACTTTCTAGATTCTTGTATCATTCTCAGTACTCAGTCCGTATAGGACCTGCGTGCGTCGTGTTGGTGTCTCGTACCCGCGTTGTCGTCCTTGACCCGCGCGCGTCTTGGGAAGTGAGCTCGTGGAGTTTAGTATTTTGTCTCTGTAGTGTGCTCTTTTGGTTTCTATAATTAAAATACCATTTGGTGTTAGTAGTTGTAGTTATTAAGGATTCCTTGTATTTCATGCTCTAGTTTGTTTTAAATCTCTTTGATTTTTAGTTGTCTTGATGCCCTAGCTCACTAAAGTGCTACTTAAGTGAGGTGGCACAAGGGATAGATTATCCCTCGAGACTTTAACAAGTCTTGAGGTCAGTGAACTTTTCCTTCTCCACATTTTGGTGAATCTAACATGAACTAGAAATCTCTACATCGAACCCTCCCCCTTTTGAGTGGCAATCTCTTCATTGAGATGTTGACAATCACTCCGATTTTGCCACCTTCCTAGGGGGTGCCTAAAACAAACATTACTTCCACCCCTCTGGATGAACCATGCAGCGGAGAGCCCTCTCCCCTTTTATATCCTAACATTGATCAATGGTGCCTCTATCGAGGGCGTCATGGTCGATCCTACATGTCAAGTTAATCTTATAACCAAAGAGGTGCTCTTTGTCAATGGTCTAAACCATGCAAGGTAAGATAAGTTTTGCCACCATCCGAACACATGACGGACTGTACTTCACACTTTGGGGTCTACCACCTTGACGGTCTAGGTAGGACACAAGGCAGTCTTTTCAACATTTGTCATTATTACAAAATTGAACCTATTCAGGGTCAAGTTGGGTATCCCCTAACTCATATCCATGGGAGTCGTCCCTATAGTTGTGCACGAGTGTTTGAAGTTTCCTCATGAAGGCATTATTCATACAATCCAAGACACTGGCTATCGTCCTCTAGTGTCTTGTTGGGGTTTTCTCTTGGATCATTTTTGGCCTACTCCAATAGGGCCCCTGCATCTGCACTAGGATGCTTCATTTCTAGCTTACCAGAAATACAAGGTCGGGGAATTGATTTTACATCTATAGGGCTTATCCCTTCTCCCCCTTTCCAGCCCTCCCATAAGGCTCAACGCACTTCATCTTTTGTCCCTTCTTCGTCGGGGGCTCAAGGTAAGTGTGTGCTTCATGGGAAGCCTCCTCATCTTCCTCGGACTTCGCAACCGTTTGCGATGTCTTATGTTCTTGTGTCTACACCTAGTGCAAATAAAGGCAAGGCACTTGTGTTGCCCAAGCCCAAGGTATGCCCACTGTTCCCTATCCCAATCATTGTGGACATACCTTGCCCTACTATCTATGGCAAGGGTAAGAGGACACCTATGACTGCACCCTCTCCCTTAACACTTGTTCCTCAGCCTCTGAGAGCATCCATAGTTCCTCCTACCGCTTGCAAGGCGAAAAGAGGAAGGGCGCCCGTGACCGAGTTGAGAGCTGCTATGTTAGTGACACATCCTACTCCATTAGTGGGGCCTTCTTTGCTAACAACGACATCGGTGACTACCCCTATGGAGTAGGATGTCACTAGACCCTAACAGGCTTCTCAACTTGGCTTGACTCTATGTCAAAACCAACTTGTGCATGAGGGTAAGCATCACCGGCGGGAAAGGGCTTTGGCATGTGAGGTCACCGCAAGGGCAAAGAGTGCATCTTCGAAACTTGTGTATGCTACTTTTGCTTCCGCTCCTAGCCATGCCTCTACTCCTATCTCAACTACTCTAGCTTTTCGCTTAGCTACCTCTTCCGTCTAGCTTCCCCCTGCTCTAGGAGTCACCATTGGGCCTCGTGCCAAGTGGGTCCAAGTCTTCATTTCTCTATTGTAGGAGTCGCTCCTTATCACTTCCTTGCCAGATATCCCACCCTTTTTCGTGCCTATAAACATGTTGCACACAGGTGGTGTCTAGTGCAATTATGTCTACCCGGCCTGCGCCAACTCCATCTCCCAATCATCACCCTAGCTTTCCAGGGCAGCTCAAGGCTACTACAGTGGATCGAAGGGTTTCACCTCCATCCTTTAAAAAGAAATTTGAGTAGGGCCCTATACCTGGGTTCTGTCGTCACAAGTCCACTCCAACAAATCCTCTTTCGATTTCGGTTCTTGCAATGGAGCAAGCTTCGGCTTCTCCTGAGTTCGTCCCTGACCCTTTTGCAAAGGTCAATGGAGTGTCTACTTCATGTGCACCTTAGCATGGGTCGCCTGCAAGCTACAAGGCTTGCATATTTGACTCTTTTGAGGAAATTCCGACATTGATGGCGATCTTTACAAGATCCCTCTCACTCGCCTTGATTGAGCTCCTGAATGAGGACATTTAAGCGGCCTGTCATGTCCCTTTTTGTTAAAAAGTGATTTATGATCAATAATAACCCATTTTATTCTTCTATGGGTTAATCATAAAAGATTAAGGGGGATAATTAATTTAATATTTATGAATGTCTAAATATTGTCAATATCAACTGGACATTCAAATATTAAATTACATATTTGTTAACACTTAGTGGGGAGTTGGATTTTGTGCCATAATGGGAAGTTTGAAATATTTCTAATTACGGCTTTCCCACCAAGAGTGGAAGGGGTAATTGAAATATTTCTAACTAATGATTTTCCCACCAAGTGCAGATTTAGAAAGCAAGAGTGGAGTGGGAAATTAAAATATTTCTAATAATGATTTTCCCACCAAGTGCAGATTTAGAAAGTAAGAGTGGAGTGGAAATTTGTAATATTTCAAATTAATGATTTTCCCACCAAATTGGCCAAGGAAAAGATAAATACAAAGAATGTTTGGGAAAATGGAGATTATGTCATTTCTACTTCTGAATTTTTCATTGTATGAACTTCATGTTCTACAAATTCTTCAATGGACGGAAACCCATTGGAGATTGAAGGCTTGTGGATGGAAATCCATGAGCTTCAGGTGTATAGTGGACAAAACCCCATTGTTCACATTGAGCAATTTCATCCAGAGGTTGCATTTGAGCTTCACAATTTAAGCAATTTCAACAGTTTTCTATTGTGTGGTCAGAGCTTCGTTATTATTGTTGCTGTGATGTCCCACTTTAAACTAGGATTTAATAATAAATAATCACTAAATAATAAAATTTCAATAAATAAATAATAATATTAAAACATAAAAATAGACAATAGTAAATTATAAGAAATAAGCTAATAACTAAATAAATAAATAGTAAATAAATAATAGATATAATATATATCAAAATAAAACATTAAATAATAATATATCAAATAATATCATAAACAGCTATAATATCTATTATCATATTTATATTATAATACACATAAAAATATATATTAACATATATTACAATATAGAAATAAATTGTCAAACATAAAATATTAAATATATTTAATATATATTATAATATATATACACATATATATAATATAATATAATATACAACTAATATATTTAATATAATATTCAATAAATAAAGGTAAATTAAATAAGCCAAAAAAACAATAAAAATCGTGACTCAAAGGTCACGTCTTTGAAGGAAAGTCAGTCCACTTCCTTACCCATCGTGGGTATAAATGAGGGAAGGGAGCATTCAATGGAGAGCAAAAAATATAAAAATATAAATATAAAATATAAAGAAGGTGGACTTAAGACTATTACAGTCAGCCTTATTAAAGTCAAACAAAAAAGGAAGGACATAGGTCAGCGAGTATCAAACAAGGAAGAAAGAAAGCTACGTCAGCAGTTTTAGGAGTACAGTCAGCAGATACAATCCAATCTGTAGTATTTATAAGTCAACAGCCACTACACTTCAGAAATAATATATAAATCAGAGAAGATATTATATATATATATATATATATAATCAACCAACATTATTCAGTACTAACACAGTCAGCAATCAGTAGGATAAAAATATAATCAGAAATCAGGCCTACACCACCATTAAGTATTAAAATAACAATAAGAGATAAATAAATTTCTTCTAAATTATAATCTCCGATATTTATAAAGTTATAACAAAATACAGTGAGAACAAAATCTGCAATATTTATAACGTGAAAACAAATACAGAGAAACACTATTTATATAGTGGAAACAAAATACAATTGCAGGGGAAGTCTAACAATAATCAGTTGTGATAGAATTTGGACAGCAATATTGCAATTCAGATCTAAAAACTATAGAGTGAATATATCAAATCGGATTTAACTGACACTTGAGCATAGGGTTGCACATCAAGTAATCAAGTCATAATCAATCCAGGAATTGTAGAGCAAATTGAGTAAGATCCTAAGTGGGATATTACAGATGCAGAAATTCTAGATGTGTTTTGAGGGGTTTTCTACTATTATTAAATCTTGTAGCAGATCATAGTCTATGTATTTTCCATTTGGTAATCAAACAATAGCAGTTTGTGGTGTTACAATGACATTGGTAGCATTTGGTTGTAATAGTTTTTGTGGGTTTTCCTTATAACCTAGAGTTTGAATATATTAATGTTACTGCTGTGATAGATCAGTTTCCGACCTGATTATAGGATGCACATATCAGAAAAAACATGTCATTTTAATATAGCCCTTTCTATGCAAAAGTAGCTAACTATTATGAGTGTTTTCGGTGAAGTTTGTGTAATACTTGTGAATCTACTTTCCAAATTTAATTGTATTACTAAATTTTGGATTTAGGACATTACACGGCCTCATCCTTGGCTTCAGCCGTTGCTGAGACGTCTGGGGTTGCCACAGTTGTCGTACCGCTACAATCTCAACCTCTCTCCCCATATGATCAAGATTCGGAGGACAATGACCTATTGGTGGACGACTTGTGAAGGCAGCGTCTACTTTTACATCTGTAGATTAGAGTGTGTTTGCATGTGTTCCCCTATGCTTGTCTTTTAATGTTGTTCCCCTCTGGAGGACCCTTGTACTCTGTTGGTACTTGGAAATAGAGGGTTATCTATCATACACCTTCTATTTGTTGTCTTATTCTTCTATCTGTTGTACTCTTAGTTATCAGATTCTCTCCTCCCACCCTTGGATGCAGATGTGAATGCGTCTGGAGGCAGAGGCGGATGCCCTTTAGAGGCACACAAGAAGCTCACCACAAGCGGAGCGCCTTTGAGGGCATCCCTGCACATCCAAGCACATTCGGGGGCCCAGCAAAATGCAAAATGTCAAAAGTGACGTTAAAACCAAAAATAAATAATTTAAAACATGTGCAAATTACCATTTTAAAAAAAAAAAAAAATCCTCTAAAACCTAAAACGGCCTTAATAGAGGTCATTCATTGTTTTTTCATCTCATTTTGTTTGCTGCTTTGCTCTATTCTCATTTGGTCTCCATTTTGGCATTTTGAAGAGCGGGTGATTATTTTTGAGGAGGATCGTTCGTGGGGTGCCAGATAGCTTCCACAAAGGAGATCTAAGCATCTAAGGTAAGCATTTGATGCCATTCTTGAGTCTTTAAATGATTTTTTTTGAGATTTTGATGAATTTTTTCAAGTTTGGGAAGAATTTTTTCAAGTTTTTTTCATTTTTTTTTTAGAAATAAAGAAACAAGTTTAGCTATCTATTTTAAAAAATTTGTATCTTTATTTTGCACTTGTATGCCTGACGTTCATAGTTTTTTTCTAATTTAAATTTATTTAATTTCTTATAATAGCAAGAAATCAAATTGTATTGTGCAAGAATGGCCGCCACTGGTAGTGAAAGTTCAGTGGGAGGGCTAGGAGCCGATAAATACAAAATTGACATAGGATCTCCTTTATGGAGACATACCACAAGAATATCACAAGTTTCAAGAGGTGGGTCATATATTTGGAAGTGTAATGTATGTGATAGTAAACCATTCAATAGCTCATATTCTCAAGTTAAACTTCATTTTATGGGCATTTCTAGTAAAAAGGAATAGGAGTATGCAAAGGCAAAGATAAGAATGGGATGTCTAATGCACAAATAGCAACATGTGTAAAAGAACAAGAAGAGGCTGATAAATTGGTTAGAAGATCAAAACAAACTTCTTATGGTGGTCCATCTGGAAAGCAAAAAATGCAATTACCCACTGAACAAGTTGTATCCTCCAAACATCCATTCTTGCAAGTACCTATACTGGAAGTGGAAGAGGGAGAAGTAGAAACTACCACCCACAAAAGAGGTCCATTAGACACAGCATTTAAAATGGAGGCAAGAGAGTTTGTTAATCAAGTCATTGCACGTTGCCTCTATGCCAATGGTCTTCTTTTAAACTTGGTGAGATCACCATATTGGAAAAAGATGGTGGCAGCCATCAATAAAGCACTGTCTGATTACACAAGTCCTGGGTATGAAAAGGTGTGTACCACCCTATTGCAAAAAGAGAGGACTTTTATAGAGAGATCTCTTCAACCAATTAGAAATTCTTGGAAAACTTTGGGTGTTTCTATTGTCTCCGGTAGATGGAAAGATACAAGAAACTGTCCATTAATTAATGTGATTGCAGTGTCACCCAAAGGAGCAATGTTTTTGAGGGCAGCTGATTATGAAAGGGAAGTGAAAGATGCACAATTTATTTCTAGAATTCTCATTGAGGCCATAGAGATGGTGGGTAATGTGATCCAGGTAATCACGGACAATGCAAAAAATTGTAGGGGTGCAGGTGCTTTGGTTGACGACAAATATGACCACATTTTTTGGACACCATGCACTGTACACTCCCTAAACTTGGTGATGCAGCAAGTTGGCACTCAAATAGATTGGGTGAATCAAATATACCAAGAGAGGGAGGAGATCCAGATGTTTGTGACGAACCACTAAATGTCACAATCGATACTCAAATCTTACTCCAAATTGGAGTTGTTGAAGGCAAATTGTAATTACTAAATTTTATTTATTTATTTAATTTTAATAAATTTTATGTCATGTTCAATTATCAAATTGTATATAAATTTGCTTAATATTTATTGACATATTGTTATTAACTTACTTATGTTGTTGAGACCCGATTTGCATCTCATACTATTGCTATGAGATGACTTGTCAAGGTGCAAGAGCCATTGAGCCAAATGGTTATGGAAGGCTTCGAATTCAGAGAGGGCCAAAAGGGTCAAGACATTGGTCTTGAATGACGGTTGGGCTCGTGTGCAATATGTATTGGATTTCACTGAGTCTATCATAACTATGCTCCAATTTATGGACACAAATTCACCTTGTTTGGGGGATGTCTATGATAGCATGGACACGATAGTGGAGAAGGTAAAAATTGCAATACAAACACATGAGAATGACCCCAGAGAATGTGAAACCTTATGCAATAAGGTGGAAACAATAATTCATCATCGTTGGGAAAAGATGACCACCCCATTGCACCTCCTTGCATATGCCCTATCTCCGAGGTACTAAAGCATTGAAATACTCGTTATGCCAAATAGAGTAGCACCATATGCGGATGAACAAGTTGCTAATGGGTACTACAAAGCTTTTGAAAGACTCTTCCAAGATGAAGAAATGCACAAAAAAGTCAGGACACAATTTGGCTTATTTGCCTCGAGAATAAAACATAGTCAAGTTGCAATAAAGGACCAAAACGAAATGGGAGCTATCACATGGTGGTACCTCTATGGTCAACCATTTAAGCATCTACAACCTCTTGCAATCAAGGTCCTCTCACAAGTAAGTTTTTTTAGTTTTTTGTTTACCACTTGTATTCTACATTTTAGTACTTCACATTCTTTAATTTGCTTTGCATTCTTATGTTTAATTTTGTGAACGTTGTCCAAGTTGCAAGTTCTTTTGTCACTGAATGGAATTGGAGTACATACTCCTTTATCCACTCAGTAAAGCGTAACCGGTTGGGCTCAAAAACAAGTTGAAGACTTGGTTTACATTCATACCAACTGGCATCTTTTGTCACGTAAGGAGGAACACTACAAGGATGGGGCGGCCAAGCTTTGGGATGTAGCCCCCTAAGTGTGCCAACTTGGATGCAACCGTTGAGGATCTTACTAGACTCACTACAAATTATGGTGATGATGACAACATCATGACACATGGTGCATCTAGTACAAATGGAACCGCTTTGGTTTCAAATGTCTTGAACTTGCAGCAATTGGAGATGATGAGGATTCTTTTGAGAATCCTTATGACTCTGATTAGTGAATCTTGATTGATGAACATTGAATCATGAACTACATTTTGATTTTATAATTGTAATGATTTTTTGATTTGCATTGGAACCGTGAACATAGACGTATATGATATGGCTTATTAGTTATTTTAATATTTGTGAACTATCAATTGGCATTTAATATTTATCTTGATTAATGATGAAGTATCATACAATCAAATAATTTAATTTTGTATATTTCTTGCATCTCTTTGCATATATATATATAAACGCATCCAAAATGCCCAAAAAAAATTCGCGATCTGTGCACCCAATTCTCGCACCCGCATCCGAATCAGCACCCGAATCAGCAACTTAGGTTGTACTTGATTTTTTACATTTTGGGGACAATGCAAAATGTTGGGGACATTTAGGCTTCCCTTCCATGTTGACCCAAATTTTTATTTTTCTCTATCTTCATGTGTCATTCTTCAAATCCAAGTCATGTTGGTCATGATGAAATACTCTTAAGAGAATTTATATCACATATTTATATCCCTCTTTTGGGTTTTGACGCCAATTCATTGGATCCCCCTATCTTTGTGTGGATGTTGTGGAAATCATGTGTCACCCAGTGACATTCCATGGAAACATCTCGTATGTTGACATGCCACAATGTCTCCTTCTCTCCTTAGAATGTCTCATGCTCCCCTTTGAGTGGCATGGTCCATCCTAGGGGGGCTGTTATATTTGTTATTTTTTATTGTCTTATTGTCTTATTATCATGTTGTCTCTACATCACAGGTTGTTCTCAGAAAATTTAAAATTTTTTACCTCTGTTTCTACCTTTGTGGGGGCCAATTCACTATCTTATCAAATCTCGCCCTATCGTACACCTATCTAGCTTTTTCTATGCTTATAGGCATGATCTAGGTCACCCTATCACACAACTATCTATGTTTTGCTACTTGTGTCGATGCACGTCTAAAGCTGCCCTATCATGCAACTATTTAGCATTACAATTGACGCCTTTGCACTGTAATGCCTCATTCCACCGCCCACAAACACCAAAGATTTGACCTTTGCCATTATAATGCCATTTTTAAGCTTCCATTGGCCTCTTCACGATTCTACACACTCCTTGGTCACTTCACTCACTTCACACTTCATCATCATAGCTTTCTCATTGCGTTCTTGAGTTCTTCATTGTGTTGGCACAGCTTGCTCGCGCTCTCTTGGCCACCTTTGCCTTCACTCTATCGAGCTTTGCAATTGTACTAGTGAAGGGAAGTCATCTACACTATCTCTTTTCGTATTGCGTTGAGCATATCACATTTGTTTATCTATATCTAGCAATATTATTGTGATCTATTTTGTCTTTACGGTTATCTATCACCATTTATCTTGTCGACTTGGTTGTTGTGGAGGTGGAAAAACCAAAACAGGGATCTGACTAAGACAGATCTCTAAATAGCCACCCAACATTTTTCTTTGTCATCATGTGTGCGGGTTCATAGGAGAGAACAAAGTGGATTATTGGTTTCATCAACTCCCACTAATTGTGAAATCATTCATTTCTACTCTTTATTTTCTCATTATTTTTATAGTTTAATCGTGTCTATCATTTCTTGTTTTTTGCATTCATTTACTTTATATTATTTTAGTTAGCTTTCTAGATTTATGTGTCATTCTCTATACTCTATCCATACGGGATGTGCACACGCTGTGCTATCATCTCATACACATGTTGTCATCCTTGACCTATGCATGTGTCTCGAGCAATGAGCTCGCGAAGTTTAGCATTTTGTCTCTGTAGTGTGCTATTTTTGTTTTTGTAGTTAAAATATCATCCAGTGTTAGTAGTTATAGTTAGTAGTTATTTTGGATTCCTTGTGTTCCCTACTCTAGTTTGTTTTGAATCTGTTTGCTAGTTAGTTGTCTTGATCCCCTAGCTCACCAGAACGCTAGTAAAGAGAGGTGGCGCAAGGATAGTTTATCCCTCGAGACTTTAACCAATCTTGAGGTCGGTGAACTTTTCCTTCTCCGCAAGTGAAAATATGTTGAAGTGACATCAATAATAGTCTTCCCAATATAGCAGTATCATGTCGATGAGCTATCAATTTCGATTAACACATTAGTCAATATTTACCTTGTTCCTTTGCATTCCAATGTATCGAAGAGACTAAAAAATTCTCATTCCAATGCTTAGAAGTCCCTCCAATAAGTATATTTAACATGGATAGATCGAGGAGACAAAGAAACTTTCTCTCCGATCATAGCTTGTCTCACTGATATATATTTAATCACAAACTACAACATTTATGAACAACTCAAAGGTTTTCCCAAAATTCTCCCCAATGTGTGAATGTCTCACTGACAAAGTTGCCTCATTTCATTATAAACAACTTTTACTGCATCAAACAAACCTGGAAAAACTCCCTCCGATTAGGCCTATTCTCATCAATGAACTATACTCACCGGCCTATCCCTTTATTGTACATCATCAGCATGACTTATAAAAACTCTCCCTAATTACACCTGAGTCAGACCCGAGGGGATTGACCCATTTTTTCAACTTCACCAACAATTGATCGAAGAGACATTAGGATAGTCCTTCTGATATCATCTTTTCATTCCAATAAATTTTTTGCGCCCACATTTTTGTTTTACCTGCCCCACTTTTTGATCAAAGAGACAAAGAGGATCTCTCCAATACTCTATTCATTATTGTCAACCCGATGAACAATTTCTCACTCATGCTACCAGATCAAAGAGACCTCCAAAGATTCTTCCCAATATGCTCAAGTCTTTTCGATGAGAATAAATTTTTCCTTTACTGCCCCTCGCCATCTTATCAAAGAGACTTTGTAGGACTTTCTCTGATATGTACATGTCACCTCAATATGACTTCTCCCTATTACCACAATGTTCATCGCCTGATCAAAGAAACTGTGAAAAACTCTTTCTGATGACTACAAGTCTTCCCTCAAATGCTCAACCTACCATCACTTATCATTGGTTGGAGACTTTGAGAAACTCTCTGTAATGCAACCAAGTCACATCTTTACCTTTTAAATCCATGTTCCAATTCACTGTCAACCACCATTCGATCAGAGAGATACAAAACCAATCACCCCAATGCCTCATTTCCTCCAATGTGGTCTCTTGAATACATATCAATAATGTTCCATGCATCAGAGAGACCCTCAAAATGTCTCCCTAATACCCATACGTCTCCTCAATGGACAATCTTTTACTTATTGCAGTTGCACCAAAGAGACTTCAAAATCTCTTCCTGACACATGTAAGTCCCCCCAATTAGGACTTAGCTCCAACATTCTACCGATTGCCAGTTCATTGAAGAGACTTTGCGGAGCTCTATTTGATATAGAATTCTTATTCCGATAAGCTTCTTTCAAACGCTTAAGACCATGCTTCTTCAAGGGATTGAAAAGACTTGAGAATTCTCTTTCCAATAGGGTCAAGTCTTCTTGATAAGCTACAGAAAGCATTTCAATACATGAAGATAATACTTGAGACGTGACATTTTATGGGGCATAAATTGTGATTGAGGCTGTGAAACTGTAAGCAGAAACACACACTAAACAACAAATGAAAGACTCGAACTGGAATGAAATTCATGACCTGATTACATTACAAACACAAAGACTTTGGCTATTAATCATGACTAGGAATTATAGAATGTGTCTTAACACTAACTCAAGGTTTAGGGTTTTTCAGCAAGCTAGTACATATTTCTGCAAAATTTTAACATGTTCCAACATGTTCGAGGCTTTGGAATTTTATTACGAATTGTAGACCATTCATTGTTGACCATGTATCTTGGGATGTTCGTGATGAAGACTCCTGGGGGGTTATGTGAGCCTTGACAACAAGATTACAATTGAGCAAACCAAAGCTTTCCTCAAACAACACTAAGGGGATAAAGTCAAGGATTATGTTGTCTTCTATCAAGATAATCCATCATTAGGGTGGAAATGGAAAGATGTGTCCGCCCTCCCACTTCCATGGGATGAGCTTGCCTTATTGACAGAGGTGATCAAGCAAAGGAAGATTTTTTTCAAAAGGGGAGAGGACAAACTAATATGGCCAAGCTCCAAGAATGGCCTTTTTAACTCCAAGGATGGGTATAAAATTGCTGCAAAATTGGATGACATGGCAAAGGCAGATATCCCCACACAATTGTGTTGCGGTAAACAATGTGTGCCCAAAGCAGGGGTCTTTGCTTGGGTTGTTGTTCAAAAGAAAATACTGACGACAAAAAAGTTTAGAAAAATGGGGTTTGAAGGCCCCTCATGGTGTGAGCTATGCAAAAAGGATGAAGAGAGCATAGATTGCCTTCTACTCGGATGCTCCTTTTCTCAAGAGTGTTGCAGATGGTTGTGTGTGAAATTAGGATGGATAATAGCTCTTCCAAATGATGTTATGAGTCTTTTCGAGAGTTGGCCAATCAGACCATGGGGCTAGTCTCCTAGGTAGCATGTAGACTATCTACCCCTCCTTCCTGATGTGGGAAATATGGAAGGAACAAAAGAGGCGACTTTTTGACAAGGAGATGTCAATTGATTCCTTTAAGAATAAGGTGGAGGCTGCTATTGTGGAGGTGATGAATAACAGAGTGAGCACATGCACAAGTCAAACAGGCGGGTTTATAGATTGGGATGGACATATGAGATTCAGATGGCATGGGATCCTGAGCCCTCCTCAAATTTGAAATTGTGGCAGAGATTCTTCCTCTGAGTGCAGATTGGCAAATTTGCAACTACCTAACATGAGCTGGCTCAAATTAAATTTTGATGGCGCACCTAGGGTAACCCTGGCCCCTCAGGAGTTGGTTGCATTATTAGAATGTGGGATGGAGAAATGGTGGGAAGACATGTTGTTCCTTTGGATAAAGACACTAATAATGTTGCAAAATTTAATGCCATAACTCATGGACTCCTCCGATGCAAGGATCTTGAGATCGATAAAGTTAAGATTGAAGGCAATTCGGCACTAGTAATCAATGCAGAAAGAGCAGGTTCTATGCCAAATTGGAAATTGAAGGCAATGCTCGATAGAGTATTGGAATTGCTAAAAGGCTTTGAGGCCTACACAATAAATCATATTTTCAAAGAAACCAATAAAGATGCATATGATTGGCAAATTGGGTCACGGACGAGATTGAGTTTGGGCTAGTTGCCCTAGGCCAATTTCAAAAATGAATTTGGTAATACATCAACAAAGGGGATGTAAGAACCCCAACAGGTTCTAACTCCACCTCTGTAATATTCCTTGCATTTCTACCTCAATTTGCTTGACTATGGGTTCAAGGAATATCATCAAACACTTGTCCTACAAAGCCATTACCTATTGTTCTTTGTTTCAGTTTGTATTATTTGGGTTTTGTACGCTGCAATTAATATTTTGAATGCCTCTAACCATAAAAGATTGACCAACAATGTCATAGGAATGCTATGTCGACTTATTTTTGGGCTTTTACATGCATATAAGTGACTGGAAATAATAACTACAGCTACTTGACAAATCATCAAACACTTGGCATGCAAACTCAACACTTACAATTGATAAGCATTTCTACAAATGCTTGGCATGCATACTAGATATTTAATATGAACTGAAATGAATAGCTGCAGGAAAGGCATTTCAACAAATAGTTGTTGTGCAGCCTTATAACTCCTTATTTTGATTACAAACAACTTACAATAAAACTATTTGCAAATATTGAAATCTGAAATGTAAAGAGCCTGGCTGGCTCTTAACTGCAAACTGATTTTTTGTTTGTTTTGCAAATTTTTGGATGTTTTCAAACATATATAATTTTGGCAATTTTCCCAATATAGGAATTAATAACCAAAGTAATAAATTTCAATCTCCAAATTCACCAAAAGATTTAATTCAAATGCTTCAAATATTCAATAAACAATATATATGGTTTTTGCTTTAAATTGGCACCTCTTAGTAAATCGCAGCTGCCTGGATACACTTGACGCAGCCATCTGGATGAAGACACCAGCCAATATATGATCTCGATTCCCTTATCTGGAAGTACCTCACACAGCCAAGGATGCCAATGAAGGACGGCAGCCTCCTAAGACAACAAACGCAGCTCAAATTCAACTTCGCACACCACAATCTGAAACGCAAATCCTTGTATAAATTCACAGCTCATTAAATTAAAACGCAGCTTCTGTAACTGCCGTACGGACTCCACATTCAGCTTTCAAGAACAGAAAATTCACACAATCCACTGGTATATAATCCAATTCAAAGTGTATCATAACTCCTTGAAAAATTTCGCAGCCTTCAAACCCTTCCCAATTTCTTCAATATGAATGCATAAAAATGATAATTCTAGTATACAACAGCACCAAAATTATCAACAACATAATCAGAATTAATTCTCAGAAACCAGGGCACAATTCACCACTAAACCAGTGATTCAAAGTGCAAATAAGGGGAGGAATCAGTCCTCAAACCCTAGCTGAAGAACTTTTCAACTATTTCTCCAAATGATAAAAACAAAGCCAATAATGAATAATCATTTCTCCATAGAGTCTCTTTTTTATAATAAAAGAAGAGTGGCTTCTCCAACACACTTTTCACTTAAAAGGCTTCTCGCACACACTTTCAAATTATAACACAAATAATAAAGTTATTTATCAAGATAAACTTAATAAACAACTTGTAATAAAAGCTCCATCAAATAGACTTTATTAAATGCTCAAGAAGCCCAACACCTTGTGTCCACTACACTACTAAAAATAGCAACCGCCCAAAATAGACTTACTAAAAATAGTAAGTCCCTCAGACTGAGAACTCTGCAAATGAATCCATAACTCCACTGATACCAATGCCCAGGCGCTCTGCTAAAAATAGCAATCATGGCGATCACCCAAAATAAGCAATTACTATAAATAGTAAGTCTGTCAATCTAACTCAAACGAAGAGCAACCCTGACATCACACACCTCCAGAGTGAAAACTGACTACTAGCTCTGCCACACGACCCTCTCCAACATCATGATTAGCCTACGAAGGTCACAGAAATAAGCTAATCCCATAGGGCTAAAAACGGGGACATTACATGAAACTACTAAGCACATAATATAGAAAACCTAGTAATGGATCGCATCTTGAGATATTGTCTTAAATTGATTGTAGCTCTGTTTGAAAATTAGCATTCATAAACTCCAATGTAGAAATGAGCCAATGACATTTAAAAACCTTCAAACATGCCCTCTAGAACACTAACGTCACCTTCTAGTGACTCACGTGGCATTCTTTAAACCCTGCGGTTGCCTTTAATACTCCACACACTGGCTTCTAATGGCTACAATTGGTATTAATTGATGAGTCTCCAACCTCTGCAAATAATCAGATTTATACACTTGGATTTCAAACCCTTGTATGGCTGCAATTCAATTAAATTCTCTTACAATTAAGCACAATTGATAACCCTGAAATGAGTCACCCAATTAGCAAATATCAGTGTCTTTCAACACCTCAAATGCTTGTAAAACTCTAAAGAATTCACAGTTCTCCAAGTTTGAAATACTGAAAACCCTTGTCTCTCACAATTCACCAAAAACAAATGCACAATAGAATGAATGGATTTTCTCTTGCCTTGGCCTTTTATAATTCTCCAAGAGAAATAGATATGTATCTTCACAAATACACTTCTCATAACTTAAAAATATTTAGCTTTTGTTGTACTTGCTTATGATGTATTTGAAATATAATATTTAATTATATTTTCCTCCATTTGGTGCACAATTAAATAATATAAAGTATATTTTAATGATCACTTATGTCTCCCTTTTAATTGGCACTTTACATTATTCCTCATATGCACTTATAATTTGACTTTATGATCATTAAATAACCTCTTGTAATAATAAAGTCAAATAACATTTAATGATGTGCACTTTTAATTAATTATTAATAAAGTATTACTTTATTAATAATTAAAATGTCATAACTCCAAAGATACTCATTATTTCTCAATTATGTCAGAACCGAGAGGTAACCCACTGCATTCACTGCTAACCAAGGTGCCTTTCTAAAAATAGAAAGGATCCATCTCTATCAACCCTTGATTTACTATAAATAGAAAATCCTTGAATAACCAATCAAAAAAAGGTGCCAAAGGTCATCACTGCAACTGAGACCGGTCCAAATGTCTTGCTAAATATAGAAATGTTGGATAGATGACTTTCTATAAATAGTAAGTCCCTCGAATTGAGCCAACTGACGAAGGAGTCAATCACTGTGCATACCAAGAGCTTGGGTGCCCCTGCTAGATATAAAAATCCCTCAACAATGACTTACTATAAATAGTAAGTCTTTGAATAACTACTCCAAACTATGATACTGAATCTCAACACTGTCACCAAGCTGTTCAGGGCCCTGCTAAAGATAGAAACCCTGACTTTTCCCAAAATAGACACTTACTATAAATAATAAGTGTGTCAATCTAACTCAAATGAAGAGTAACCCTAAACATCTCTGACCACTAGAGTGGGAAAATATTCTCTGGCTCTACCAACTGGACCCTCTGAACAACTCCATTAGCTTATGAGGGTTAGGAAATAGGCTAATCCTTTGAAAGTTAATGTTCACAAAAAAGGGGACATTACAGGGGCGAAAGACAATATTCAAATCGAATCAGCAGTCCAATAAAGTACGACATGGCTTAGAATTGTCCCAATTGGTAGACCATACTAATAGGTGCCACTTCTACACGGACCTATCTTTTAGTTGAAAGGAACAACTTCATGTTTGATGTAATGATGACGAGCTCTCATTAAGTATTTGGCAACACATAAAGCTTTTAAGGCATCACTTGGTAATCATTATTTCCTCATCTTGGGCACAATTTAAGACATCCTTTTCGTTATTGTTGGCAGTGGCCTGTCAGAATACCAATTGGGTCTCACACATGCCTAAGGACAGCTGGAAAACGCAGATGAAAGGATTACTAATTTGTGCTTCAAACATTATTTGAGATTGGAAAAGTACTCCAACATGCCCCACAATTATGTAGCATTTATGAACTCCACCCTCGAAAAAGCAAGAAAACTAAGAGGTTTATTTCTATAAATAGACTAATAAAGATTGCATTAGCATCGCCTTAGCCCTAGGGTCTACTTTTGCTCAAGCTTTGCGCCTGTATATCAGCATTGCTTTAATGGATTCCCGCATCTGATTAATCTCAGACAAGAGACATACAACTTTCTTAGGAGAGATAAAGGAGAAATGTCTCAATGCAATAATGAATTATTCTCACTCTTTGATCACTCACATAGTCAAATGAATTTAGGGAGGGGAATTCATTTGTGCCAACCACAGACACCAGGTGAATATAGACATTACTGCTGCTTTCCTAAAAATTATCCTCTCGGCTGGGAATCAAAGGTGAGTGCTAAGCAACTGTGCAAAATAATCTTCAAAGATTCCTTCCTGGGGGAGCTTGATTTGGTAGTGGCCAGCATTGATGAAAATCTCAAAATTCATTTTCTGAAGGATTATTTTGTGGTTCGACAAGGGGGTCATGAAATTCCCAAATTGCTGATTCTCTCAGTGTGGAATGAGGACGCTTTTGAACTCAAGAAACCATGGATTTGCAGGAACGTGATCTTCCTGCAAAAAGCACTGGCTTTGAAGTTTAATGAAGGCAAGGACTGGATCAAGGAGTACTCGAGGGCGGAGGGGCTCAAGGACGAAGAGGAGAACGGGCTCAGCACAGAAATCAAGGAAGAAGTGGAATGCCAGATGCAGGGGCAGAAGATCAACCTAGCCCAAGTTGTCAAGGTGCTAGTCAGTGGGACATGCCACTCTCCAAGGACAAAGGGAAGGCCTCTGAATTATAAAATTTCAGTGTGTAGAATGTCTATAGATAGTCACTAGTTATATGATACTGACGGGCTAGGGCATACATGTCAAGAATGCCATTGTAGTGCCGGTGCCTGGGTTTTTGTTAGGAATTTTGTCCTCCAGGAATTTTGCCTGAATTTCTACAGATACAGGGGCATTTTGTCTCTTATTTGTAATAAGAGAAGGATTAGCTAGATAATCAGGGATGTTAGTTTTTTGGAGTACTGGGCTAGGATCCTCGAGCTCTGCTCAGATGCCTAGCAGGATCTAAGTAATAATTTTTTTCTTTGATATTAATAGATATCTATTCACAGCACTGCTGTGTGTTACTGGCCAACAAAAAAAAATCAAGACAGGAATCTGTTTAAAAAGCATTAGATCTTTTTGTAATATTTTTTTATTGTTTTGTTAAAAAAAAATTAAAATGGTAAAAATGTGAATTTCTGCCATTTGTAAATATTAATATGTTTTCCCAAATTTTATTGATTGGTGAATTTCTTTGAATTTTATCCTTGGATCACAAACACAAACACAAACCTTGTGCACAGCTTTTGAGAAAGCAAAAATACTTGTTTGTTTATCTTAAGAAACATGAAGAAGAAACCATGATAAATCAGATGAATCAAATGCCATTTTATATACATTATTTCTTTTTCATGGAAATGCATTGTTTACATTATTCTTAGCACTCACAAATGAATACAGAAAAATTCAAGAGAGCCTTAAATATACACATCACTAAGGTAATTGAACTAACTACTAAAGTTCATTGCACAAAAATTAAGATATTTTAGAGAAAACATTAAGTCAAGTGAAAACAGTTCAAGATTAAATGCTTACATCAGTATAAGGGTAAATCAAATTGTATAACTATAGAAGAATCAAATTATAAAAGTATGAACTGAACTCATATAAGTATGAAAGAATCAAATTGCAGATGCATGGATCAAATTGTAGAAGTATGAAATGACCATCGTCTAGGCTTGGGAAAATAGTTACAAAGTGGACTTAAAATTGGAAATATAAAATTGAAACAAACAGAAAAACCACATTTTTGTATCCTTTGCACTCTACTCATGTAAGCAAAGCCAAACAGAGCATATCCATGAATTGAAGCATTTTGCTGAGTGAAACACATTTAAGACAAGACTCTGAAAACATCTATATTAGTGCAAAATGAGTTTGTGCCTCCTATTATTGTATCCAAATTTTGAGGATTTCAGTAAGGATGACAGATAACTCCTTGTTGCCACTCACTCGTATAAAGCAATAAAATCCCCAAGTTACAATATGGATGAAGTTCAATAAATTGATCTCTCTAAAAAAATCTCACCATACTTAATTTAGATAAGGTTCAAATGTTCAAAGCTTCAAGCAATGTCATTCAGCTAAGGCCAGGGAGCTTTACCCAAGTTCTTTCTAAGAAGTTTGCAAGTGCATTGGTAACTACCACGTGAGCATTTCAAAAAATGAGATTTTCAAAAATAACATAAAGCATTTGTCAAGAACATCCTAGAGAGGAACTCAACTTGAAGCCAAATACTCACTCCAGGAATATCTGCTACATATTGTCGAGGATTAACCTGCTGCACTGCCAGTTGACAATCCTGCCAAGATAAACCAACTTCTCATGTCAATCTTCAACATTTTACATAAAACAATTATGTACCTTACACAACTAATATTAACAAAGTAAATGTCCATTACATAACAACATCAAATCGCATCTAATGTGTTTCTGAAGTTTAAAAAATCCTATATTTCTAGGCAATCAATTGAATTACAAGAGTCTTTTAGAAAGACTTACAAAGACTCCTCACATGCATGTTTAGCATTGTCACTATTCCCTAAAAATTGAACAATAATCTGCCCCAGATAGGCAGTCATCAAATTTTTACATTCAGATAAGATTAGCTGTTATTAAAAAACTAAACTATGGATAATATAGGAATCAGCATTTGTTTGTTTCAGCAGTATTGTTCCATTCTTTTGGTTGTATATAAGATCTGATATTTTATGCCTAGTGGATTTATCTTTAGCAGACATAGAGGACTATGTTTTGCATGGCTGGTAAATGAATTGAATGAAGATTTTTGCAGAAAAAAAATGTTTCTTGAAATTCTTATAAATAACCTACATAGAATTTCCAGTAAGCTACCTCTCACATTTTAATCTCTATATCAATTGCAAACAATTGATTATACTAACAAATTACATAAACAAACATCAAACTTACCTTCATAATAAATTATCTTGGATTTTTTGTTCAACATTTCAAGTGAGCTATCTCACACATTTTGATCTACAATGCAATCAATCAAACATATTAACGAACCACATTAACCTGTCCCTTTTGAGGGGTAATCACAAATAAGGAGATATAGAAATTTGAGTGAATGGCTTCCTCCCAAAGAAGGTGCCCCAAAGTTGAACTTCAATGCTGCTTCCAAAGGCAAGCTGGGTATGGTAGGTGACGGGGTTTTTATTGTGCAACCATAAGGGTGCATTGGTGAAAGGTGGTCTCTCTTTATAAGCTCTAAAATGAACAATGCAGAAGCTGTAGATTTTCTGGAAAGAGCTAAATTAGCTAAGTTTGTTGTGTTTGCACCTAGAGATTGGAAGGGAGCCAAATGAGTATAAATGGTAGCAATTTTGGAATTGCCCTCTCTGTCAGCTGAAGAAGCCTTGTGATCAACCAGTATCAGCAGCTACTATTCAAATAGCTCAGCTGTAGCTACATATGATGGAGCTGCAGGCGGCACTCCAAGAAACAATCAGTTCCCCAATTGTTAGTGTAGACAAATAAAATTGTCCATATCCTAGCCACAATCAATTTTATCCTACATTACCGGATTCGCGGACCGGTCCATGCTGGATCCGGACAAGGTCCGCATTTGGACCTGTGGATCCGTCCGGATCCGCAGCACTGCGGATCCAGACGGACACACAGGTCCAAACGCGGACCCTGTCCAGATCTAGCACGGGCCCGGGGGGATCCAGCGCAGACCCGGGAGAATCCCGCACAGACCCGAGCAGACCGCCAGGGACCCATGGTCCAAAACAAGTTAAAGTAAGCCCAAAACAAGTTAAAAATGATTTTTTATTTTTATTTTCTCCAAACAAGTGATGATTTTCTTTAGAATCGTGAACATAGATCAATGATCAAGTATTTAAATTTTTAATGTTTATCTTTGACATTTGGCATTGATCAATGATCAAGCATCATAGATTCATACTATGAAATGATTTAGTTTTACAATTATGTATATTTTTCTTATTTTTTTGTATATACAATGCAAATATATATATATACACACACGAACCCATACGAATCATAATGGAAAAAAAAAATCACAAACCCATCCCCGAACCTGAACTGGTAACTTAGATTTTATCCCCTTTCAATCTTAATCAAATAAAGCCAGTTCATTTAATTAACCTTCTCAATGGTTGTCCAATCATTACCTAAATAAATTCTCATTTATTTAATTAATTGATCATTTATCACCCTTTCCTCTATAGACCAACCTTAATTTAATAAATTCAGCACTTATTTAATTCAAAATTCACCTTTTATATCCCTACCCTCCAATATTAAATAAATACTCCTTATTTATTTAGTTCTTCCAAATTCCCTCTTAAGCCATTAGTTGACTAAAACTAATTAAACTTCTTGCAAATTCCTAACACATGGTCAAACTTTCCACTTCTCCAAAAAATCTTATTCTAAAATCCTATCCATTCAATTCTCCAAGAAAAACCTCACCCTTCACATCTCCAAAAATGAGTTTTTGAACTTCCAAAAAGAGTACCTCTTATTCATACTCACCTTTATCTCTTTTCAAGACAGTCTTGTACATCCAAATCACTTTAATCCTTGCCCTCTTCAAGTGCACCAATCCTAGGGTGCCACTTGGAGGCTCATCCTCCCTCTGATCCTCTCAATCATCCTGAACCATTGATCTCTTGGATCAATCTCAACACTTGATCAATCATCTATCAAATCTAAAAATATACCCTCTTGGAAGCCATTTCTATAAGCATCAAAATTAACTATCGAAGAGCAGATTTAAAGAAAAAGTTTCAAATTGTTTAAAGTTATGTCACCCTATTATGAGGTGCGTGCTATTTTAGGGGTTCCCATAGGCTGCTTTGGCCTCACGGACGTTAATAAAATCATTCGTTCGTTGCAAAGTCGTGCTATCAATTTGAGCAACCACATAGCATCATCTCTCAAGCACAAACCCACTGAACTACAACCACATAGCGCCATCTCTCAAGCACAAATCCATTGAAGTACAACCGCACACATCTTGTGGGTGAGAGAACATTTGTTTTCTTTCATCTTTTTTTCAGTTCATTTCTTTTTTTGGAGGTGCAATTAGATTTAGAATCGGATTTGATTTCATTGTTTGAATCCTTGTTTTGCATTCTACATCTTAACTGTTCATAGTTATGTGATGACCCAAGCCAATTTCCTATGCCAAAATTTGGCAATTTTCCCAATGTTTAACGGATAAGTATTTTGTCAAACAGATTGCATCAGACTTGTTTGGAATGGGTTTTAAGTTGTTTCGAGAATCATAAATCGTTTTCACAGCATTAATTTTCCACACTTGCATATTGCTAGCAACATCATTAATAAAAAATATTATGGGTCAATATGGTCACAAATAATTTCTTTCCAATCATTTGTACACTTGCACTGTTTGGTTCTCCATTGTTACACTTGCACCATTCATGCAAGAAATCGGTCTATAAGAATATTTCCATCAGCGTCAGACAATTCCAGCGCAAATGAATCTTTGGGGAGAAAGCTCCCACTATAAAGGCTGTTGGCTAAAAATACCCTAATTTAACATCCCTGGTTAGTTAAATTATGGGCCAGTTACATTTTGTTATTCCCACATCTATTCTTCTCTGTATTACTTCTAGTTTGATTCCGGTTCTCATCATCTAAAGGTGGGTTTGGTGCAACTGCACAGAAATGCTGTCTAGGCCCTTTGATACCATCGGTGGTTTTTCCCAACACAGCCCTCAAACAGGCTTTAAAATCATAAGATGGAAATATTTCAACTAGGGGACCATGGAATGCACGGCCCAACTGACCCTTCCTTCCTCCACGAGGCACTCAAAGCAGGCCCACAAAAGTAAACCAAATGCAAACAGCTGCAGCCTCCGGTTGCTTGTCTCCTTATCCAGAAAGAACGTCACTAGTCAGCACAGGTGCCCAATTTTGAATTGGGATATGGTGGAAGGAAGGGTGTCAAAGATTGAACAGTGTGAAAGGGATTGGCCAAAGATTGACAGAAATGAACGAGCATATCAGCAAGCGTATACCAGAGTAGGATGTATTTGTTTACCACATTATGAGCAATGCTCCCAAGGTTTATCTGCCCCTATTCCACAGTTGAAGCCAGAAGCAGTAAGAATTAGGCACTGTACCTGTCCAGCCTCCCTACCCTGAGAAGAGATACCATGGAAAGCACACTAAAGCCACGACAGAATTCTGAATGGAGGAGGAAGTGACAAGGAGATGATATGAAATGCTCAAGACTAAATCTCAGCAGGAAAAGGCAGGGGCGAATGAAGGCTCTGTGGATACAGAAGTTCAGAAGAGAGAAGCAAAGCTGGTAAAGAAGACATAAGATGCTCCAGTGATAAACTAAGCATTGAAATCCACAGCATAGTGCAAAACGTTCTTAAAAAATGGTAGTCTAAGAAAAACATCCCAAATGAATAAGTACCTTGAGCAGATCGAGTGTATCGGTGGCCATGCGACCCTTGCTTGGCAAACCAAGGCGAACCACACTGCGTTGCACCACGTTCCGGTCCACGAAACCCTTTTCCGTCTGAATCGAAACGTCCCCTGAAACAGCAGTAGATTGACATCTCAGGGACTCGAACCTTAGACCTCTGGATATCCTGTAAGATGTTGAACAAGATTTCTTGCTTGAGCTTAGGGACGGTACATTTGAAATAATGTAGGTAGACGAGAGTACTTGAGACTGCAGAGGAGAGTGGTGGAGAGACATTGTAATTACAAAATGTCGAGGGGTTCTCCAGAGTTTTGAGAAGTGTTTTAGGCAATTCACCCGGGATTTACACTTTTCGGAGTTGGATAGTTTGACTAAACTTGTTTAAGATATTGGCTGCTACTATGTGAAACAAGGGCGACTTAGTGGCTAGTATTTCTCTTTCTTTTAATTTTAGTAAACAATTGTAATTATATCATGAATTATAATTAAAATTTTATTACATTTATTATAAAATTATTATATTTTATAAAGTATAATTTTATTTAATATGAATTTATATAATTATAATTATAATAATGAAGAATTTTCATTTTGAAATTGAGCTACTATAAACAATATGAAGAAATAATTGTTGTGACTAATTTAACTTGTCATTTTAGTTTATTTGATAGAACTTTTAAATTACTATATAAATTATGATCACTATTTTTTATCAAAATTTGATTTTTAAATAAATTTTAAATATAAAACTATTATAAATAAATAATTTTAAATAAATCAATATTTTAAACTAGATTTAAATAAGTTCTTAAAAATAAAATTATTATTATAATATTAAATATTAATTTAATATATTTTAATTTAAATATCAATATTTTGTAAAGAAAAAATAATAATTGTAAGCAAATAAAATTGCATAATTTTTTACATAAATAGTTGTTAATGTATAATTAATATATAATAAAATTAAAAATTAAATATTTAAAAAAGATGAATAAAATAAACATATATTATAATATCCTAAGTTTTTATTTAAATTATAATATTTTAGAGAAATTCATAGGATAAACTAGAATGATAAGATGATTTTTAATTTAAAATTATATTAATAAAAAATAAAAATATTCATGAGAACTTAGCAAAATAATTTAAAACAAAAAAAATTTAAAAAACTCTTGTAAATCTTCAAAAACTTCTATAGAATTTATTCATGGCTAAAAAATAGGTCTATAAGACCTTAAATATTTTAGCCAATCATTTCGTCAACAAATATTTTTTACAATTTATAAACTTAAAAAATTCACATATAAACTATAGAAAATGTTTTATTTTTAACAAAATAAAAATACACTAAATTGTAATTGGTGGAAAGAATTAGTTTTAATTACTAGTTAAAAGAAGAAATCCATAAAATGATGCAATAGTACTTGCACCTATTGGCAAATAATGATTGAATAAATGATTTTAATGACTCTACAGACCAAACATTTTAAGAGACCAAACATTTAGCTCACAACCTTAAACAATTTATATATTCCTTTCCACTTTCGATCTTTTTTTATGAATTTTCACCAACAAATCAACAATGTTGTGTGAGATAAAAAAAGATTTATTTTTCTACAAAGTTTAAAGTATCATTTTATTTTGAATTTGCAAAAAATGCAAATACTATTATTATTATTATTTCTATTTTTAAAAAATTATAATTATGAATATTATTACATATATTTTTTATATAAAAATAAGAAACTATCATCAAACCCGATAAACTAGATGAGCTAAAATAAATTGATATTTTCTATAGAAATAAGTGGTGAAAATAATGCATTATGGGTACAAATCCAAAAATCTTGTGTATAAGACCCAAACTCATTTAAACCAATCAAATAATTGAAAAATAATTTTTATACATGATAAAGTTAAAAATATTGCATCTAACTTTAGAAAACATGAAATTTATTACAAAATACAAAATCTAAAAAAGTCTAATTGGTCTAAACAGTTTTATTTAATCACTAGTTAACACTAAAAACTCAAAAACTGATGCAATAGTACTTGCTTAGCCTATCGGCAAGTACTAATAATCATTCAACACATATAACACCAATATTTAACGTGGAAATCCATCTTTGGGAAAAAAAAATATTATGGGAATTGTTACCCACTAAAGAAATACTCTTATGAAGTATGCTCAGTTAAAAGTCAATCTGGTTAAAGATTACAATACGCACTGTTAAATGCGACCCGGTTAAGGGATTTGTCTCAGATCTGTTAGGATCTTCACCCTGTTATGAGTGGCATGGTTAAAGGACTTCAACACTCTTTAAAATGTTACTTTTTGCAAAAAAGATTTAGAAATAAGACTGTTAGGTCCACTCGGTTAAAAGATTTTTCTATTACAAATGTTAATAAGCAACAGTGAACATATTGACCTGTAAATTCACAACTATCTTTGCATAATGAGATCCATTTTGTGCTCTTTGTCTTCACTTTCCATTGCCTTTAACACTTCATCAAATTTTGTTTAGTGACTCAAAAATCAACCTTTTCCTTCTTCACTGCATTAGTCGGTGACTCATCAACCTTTCAACTTGTTAGTTATTTGTTCACAAAAATTCATCCTTTATATAGACTTTGTTTTGCCTCTTAATCTCATTTATTGCATTTTCTTTTGGTTAATCTCAACTATCCAATTCATTTCACAAACGTAATTGAATTTAGATCTCGGTAAAATATTTTATCATCACCTCAAAACTTGAACTTTATTGAAACTTGTTCCTTCTCTTTTTACCGCTTAAATCTATACCACAGATCATCACCTTGAATTTTCCTGATCGTAGATCTCTCCAACTAACTCTTCCTTATCATCGTAATCTTCCAGCTCATCATAGCTCAACATTAAATGTCGTTATGATCCTCATATTTAATTTTTGTTCCTTTCTCGGTGGCTTACTCAGAATTTGTTGACTTCAATTAGTAACTAAAACCTTCTACTTTGTGTCTTGAGTTCCTTTGCCTTTACCAAAACTTTCTTTCCTTTTACCGAGTGACCTTTTTGCTTTTACCAAATGACTTTTCTTGCTCGATAGCCAAAATTGTTTTGCTTACCGACTTGACTAATCCTCTTTACCAACTTGATATAATCAAATGTTAGGTTGAAAATAATTATATCAACATAATCTTAGCATTGTCTGATATGTACCAGTTGTCCAACTAAGTTCTTCAACTTCACAACATCTCACTTCTTCTTCTTCTTAGTTCATTCAACTTATATCATACTATGAAAGATATGGCAACACAATATAAATCAGATATCAATTACTTGACATCAATGACAAGATAATAATTGATCTAATTATTCTACAATCTTGTATATTTCTGATCATAATCGATTTTCATCACATCACCATCGGTTATAGTAATAATCTCTCTCTTGGCATTGATGGTAACACTTACTGTCAGTTGATGATGGCAACACTTCACTAACTTGTCTTTGTCCTTTACTCCCTCTGATTTTTATCTCTTTCTCTTCACATATTCTCCCTCTTGTATACTCCATCTCTCAATAGATCTTCTCTCTCTTAGAAATATTTAGCAATCTTCTTTACTATTCCTCTTTGACAACTTCTTTTTTGATCTTCTCTCATGCATATTCTACCTCTTTGACAACAACGCCAAAGACACATACTCCAAAAAACTTTTCTCAGATAGTAAATCATACCTCAAATGTATTGATTTCTCATTTTGGACATAAACATCTTTCACAACTTCAGGATTCACCCAAAGAATGAACACTAGCATCAACTCACAAAATAGATATTCTAATGAAACTCTGAATTTATGCAGCATGCATCTTGCCTTAGTGAATATTGGATAGGAGAAGAACCCCTAATTTACCTCAGAGATACTCAAAAGCATCCTTTGGTAGTGGTTTGGTAAATATATTAGCTATCTATTCCTTTGAATTCACATTCTCCAATATCACATTCTTGTCTTGAACTTGCTCTCTCGAGTAATGATACATGATAGAAATATGTTGTCTTTGAATGCATCATCAGATTCTTTGATATGTTTATAGCACTAGTATTATCACAAAATAGTAATTAGATCAGTAATCTCTTCTTGCACACCTTCAAGTAATTGTTTGATCCACACTATGTTTGAGCAATTCATAGCTGCAACAACGTACTCAGCTTTAGTAGTAGACTGCAAAATACAACTTTGTTTCTTGCTTAACCATGTTACTAACCTTTCTTATAAAAAGAAAGCTCTGCCACTTGTACTTTTTTTGTCATCAATGTTTATAGCCCAATCAGCATCGGTATACACCTTCATATCAAAATCTTCTCATTTTGTGTATAGCAAACTGAACTTTTTAGTCCCTTCTAGATATCTAAATATTCTTTTCACTGCAAACAAGTGTGTTTCCTTTGGATTGACATAAAATCTAGCAATAATACCAACTGAATGTGCAATATCAGGCCTACTGTGTACAACATATTGTATCTTATCAATCATTGATTGGTAGAGTGTTTCATTCACTTCCTTTGTCTCATCTTCCTTAGATAATTTACAACCAATAGCCATCGGTGTTCCAATGGGTTTTGACTCTTCAATATTGAATGTCTTTAGGATCTCCTTGATATACTTTGACTGTGTTATGTAGATCTCAACTTTAACTTGTTGAATTTGTAGTCCAATAAAGAATTTAATCTCTCCCATCATGGACATCTCAAATTTCTTTCTCATCTTTTCAAAAAATGATTTAGATATTGACTCATTTCCTCCAAATATAATGTCATCAACAAAAAATTCAGCAATCAAAATCTTATCAGTACTATCACATTTCATATACAAATTGTTGTTGTCACTTGTCCTTCGAAATTCAATCTTGATTAAATATGAGTGTAGTATTTCATACCATGCTCGGGGTGCTTGCTTCAAACTATATAGAGCCTTGTGTAGTTTGCATACCATATCCTTGTTAGAATTCTCAACAAATCTTTCAGGTTGTTCAATGTAACCTTCTTCGACAATTTCATTCAGAAATGCAAACTTAACATCCATCTGATAAACTTTGAATCCTCTATAAGTAGCATATGCAAGTAGAATTCTTACACCTTCTAATCTAACAATAGCGGCAAATGTCTCACCATAGTCAATACCTTCTTCTTGTGAATACTCTTTGCAGACCAATCTTGCTTTATTTCTTACCACATCTCCATTCTCATTGAAAATATTTCTGAAAATCTACTTTGTTCCAATTACATTCTTGTCCTTGGGTCTCAGTACTAGTGACCAAGTGTTGTTCTTTTCAATTTGATCAATTTCTTCATTTATTGCATTAACCCAATATTCATTTCCAAGTGCAACCTTGACTAGTCTTGGCTCAAATTCATAAATCAAACATGTTTTATCTTTCAATTTAATTCTTGTCATGACTCTTGCATTCTTGTCTCCAATAATTTTGTTCAGTGAGTGGTGTCTTCTCACATATTTTGCTAAGACAGACTCGGTAGACTGTTCTTCAACATTATCATCTATCGGTGGAGGCTCAACTTTCTCTTCAATTTATTCTTGTTGCAGCTCGATTACAACACCTGAAATTCCATCATGTAAATATACAAATCTTTGATAGTCTTTTGGTTCTATTTTGCTATCTTCTTCATTCCTTTCTGCAAATTCATCAATCCTCACATTTGCACTTTCCACAATTTTGTTAGTAGCCTTATTCAAACATTTAAAAGCTTTACTCTTTGATGAATATCTTAGGAATATACCTTCATCTTATTTGGAATCAAACTTTCCATTTCTTGTTGCAGCTCAGTTACAACACCTGAAATTCCATCATGTACATATACAAATCTTTGATAGTCTTTTGGTTCTATTTTTCTATCTTCTTCATTCCTTTCTGCAAATTCATCAATCCTCACATTTGCACTTTCCACAATTTTGTTAGTAGCCTTATTCAAACATTTAAAAGCTTTACTCTTTGATGAATATCTTAGGAATATACCTTCATCTTCTTTGGAATCAAACTTTCCATTTCTATAATATTTTAGTATGTAACACCTAATTCTAAAAAAATTAAAGTAACTAGCATTCGGTGTATGCCCATACCAGAGTTCAAAAGGGGTCTTGTTGGTACCTTTCTTCAATTGTACTCAGTTGAGTGTGTAGACAACAGTACTAATGGCTTCTCTCCAAAATGTTTGTGCAACCTCTTGGGCAATCAACTATAAATGTGTTCCTTCTTTCAGCTATACCATTTTGTTGTGCAGTTCTCAGTGTAGATACTTGTCTTTTGATTTTATTTTCATTGCAGAAGACAGTAAATTCATCAGAGATAAATTCACCCCCTCTATCTAATCTTAAAAATTTTAGTTGTTTACTTGTTTCCTTCTCACCGCTTTCCTTATACCACTTGTGATGTAGGAGCATCTCGGGTCCTTGGCAATCTTGTGTCACCAAAAATAATTTAGAGTTTGTCTGTGTTGCTCAGTTCTTGCTTTGACCGAGTTGGTCAGTAGTTGGTCTATTTTCTTTGGTTACCGAGTGTGGTTGGTTATCTCCTAGGCGGTCGAAGTCACGCCCCGCAAGGGAACCGGGGAAGAGAACAAAGATTCTCTTTATAAAAGAAAACCTAAGTAAAGTTTTATGAAAATTTTTGAATTTTTTTTTAAAAGAAATGCATAAACAAAACATAGTTAACTTAAATTCCTCCAAGGTTCCCTTCTCATTTAATGCACAATTCATTTAAGTCCATTAAGTATACTCACAACAAGATTTACTTCTTAAAGCAAACTACATCATATCATTTGAAGATTCTTTATAAAGAAATATAAGGTACTTTCATTTCAATTTGCCATTTAAATCCATCTACATTCCTAAGTATCCTTTATGAACAATATAAATTTTAAAGAAAATAGAATCACCTAAATCATTTGATACATTACAAATATTACATTTGATTTTTCAATATCTTTTCCCTTAATAAACAATAATGAGAAACATAATACTTTACTTGAAATGTTACAAAATCCTTTTCTTTTCCAACATACATCATATACATAAAGTTCATGCTTTCCCTTTTCCTTTTTCCTAAATCTACCCATTCCAAATTCATCATTTTGAAATACATCAATGATTACATTACATTCATCTCCCTTTGGGAGGTAACAATAATTTTACATCATGAAAGATAAATAAAAGTCTTCATTCTTCAAAATTTGGAACATAAGCAAGCATGGATCCTTAAGCATTGCATCCACAAAAGATACCTCAATGAAAAGATTTACCACCCAACCACTTGGATACCAAAAGGCCCACTCTCCCATGCTAAGAGATAAACACCAAGGTCTGCAAAGAAGGAATAGCTAGGCCATATCTAGGGTTGGGTAACCTTTCCCAAATAACAAATAAAAAGAAGATCAAGGTATAAATCTTTTCCCAAAGGTTCTAAGGCTTGGTAGAAACTATAAGCAACAACCTAAGTGAGTGTCATCACATAGCCCTCACCCCTTGGGTTGTCCTGGTACTAGCCACTCTGGCCCTCGGCCCCCAACTAGGCACATCTGGAACTGAATGTCTTTCATACAAACAAGCGCCATTCGATCGTACCTACACATAGGCACCTTCTCCCACTCCCATCCATAGCTTTTACTAGAACTAATGGCATGGGCAAGGTATATATTAATATTTTTAGTGTTTGAACCCATTCCCATAAGTTTTAATTAAATTATCACTTGTTAAAACAACTCTTCAGTCGGTTATCCTAGTACTAGCCACTTAAGGCCCCAACCCCGCACTGAGAGCCACTCACTTAGTGTTCTTAGGTTTTCTACCCTTAACCCAAACATCACATACACATCATACATGAAGTAAAACACATCATAAACACATTTGAGAACTTTCATCAAAGAATAGAAAAGAATATGGGAGTTTAGGGACGTTTAGGAAAATTAGGAGCGTAAGGGAGACCTAGAATAGTCTTGATCCTCCAAACAATCCTAAACCCTAATCCTTCTTCCTAAACACATCCTAAACCTTATTAAAGCATCAAAATGCACCATATAACCTCCACCAAACAATAAATGAACATATATAGTTTATACAAAATTCCATATGCAAAACACAATGCTATATCTATGGAAACCTCATGTGCCTGAAATTTGGCTAAGTCTGAATTTTTAGCAATTTCCAAAATCTAGAATCTGCATCTTAACTCCTATGAAGTTGAAACCTATCTCAAACATATTGAAGTATATATATTTTATAATTTATACAAATATAACTTAAAGTATAAGAAATTAAATAAATCAAACTTATACTTAAATGTTATATTTGTATAAATCATGTCTAAACCCTAACCTGGGATCAAACTGCACATTTGTTTAAGCTAAAAATGTTATATTTGTATAAATCCTATCTAAACCCTAACTCGGGATCAAACTGCACATTTGTTTAAGCTAACTGTGCATTTTTTTAAGCTTACTATGCATTTGTGTAAGCTAACTACGCATTTGTGCAAGGTAACTATGCATTTGTTCAAGGTAATTGCGCATTGATGTAAGGTAACTGCGCATTAGTTTTAAGGTAACTGCGCATTTGATTTAGGTTACTACGCAAATATTTTACAGAGTTGCGCATCTACTTAAGGTGACTGCGCATTTGACTTAGGTAATTGTGCATGTGTTTAAGGTAACTGCAAATTTGTATAGAATGCCAAAAAATAAAAATAAACGACTGACAATCTGACTTGTGGGTAAAATTGGGCATTATAGGGACTGCGGATGCCAAATCTAGGAAAGACCCATTTGAGATCTCCCAGTTTCCATGCAAGAAAAACCCTCCAAAAAGGATTACCAGCCATCTAAACCTACTCTAGAATTGGAGAAAGAAACTAGGTTCCTATGACAGACATAAAACTATGAGGGTCACTTGAACAATCTCAAGGTCTAGTAGTTCCTAGAGACCCCTGAGACATATGGAAGAATGTCACAAGGATCTTAGGAAGTTCTCAGACTTCATCCAATTCCAAAATGAAAACCAATAGACTCCTAATTGATTATATATTCCTTTGATCACAATAATGCATCTATAAACATTCAAATCCCAACTATTCCATTACACAAACAATAATAACATGATCCAAATCTAATTTGTTGTTCTACCTTCATCCAACAAGCAAATAACAAAGTAAAATCAACACACGCAGGGAATATACACTTATTTATGAAACACTATATCAATATTATCCTCTCTCCTAATGCTATTTCACAATAATGCAGACATAGTACAATAACATAACCATTCACTAACTTGTAGATTCACATAAGAAAACAAGAAGATAAACATAATAGCACTCAAACAAGGCAACACTCAAATGGAGGATCATCTCCCACGATAGATCCTACCTAGTGTCCTACAGAGATAATGTTGATGAAGGTGGATCCAACTATCTCAGCCTTCCTCATGCACTTCTCCAGACTCCTTCCAAATGCAAATACAAGCTTCCTCTATAATACTATAGATTCCCTAAAATGCAATATCCTATCACCAAGACAATTATGAAGCCTCCTCAGAGATCTATTTTCTTCCAACTCCAAACACTCCTCCAAATTCCTTTTGGATGTAGACTCAAGCCTCCCCTAGCAATACTATGATTTTCAATGATGATATCCTTCCTAAAAATATGATAAAATTCTCTGAGAAAAATCTCCAGCCACCTAAAATCTCAATATGATATCCTAAAACTATAATAAAGCTTCCTAAGAAATCATTCCAGCCAACTCCCAACTCCCTTTCTCACAGGGATTCTTCCTGTTAATAAACTAAGGAAGTGGTTGCATGGGAAAAATCCAACCAATGTAACCATTCAAAACTAATGGTTGGTTAATAGTTTAGGATTAATTTATCCAATAACAATAACCATTCCTGGAAAGAGATATTTATAATAATATTAATAATTTCCTCTCATATATCCTTTATTTAAGGAAAACCAATAGTAATTTCTATTTTTAAACATAATTATTATTTATTTAATTTCTATTCCATATAGATAATATTACTTATTATCTATTAATGAAATAATTTATTATCCACAAACAAATATATATATAAATATAATTTAATACAATAATTCATATTTCATAAATAATTATAAATATATGTATCCATATGCATATGTGTGCACCCATATGCCTATGTGTACATATACCATCACATGTATTATACAACAAGCATATTATTATTATTAATATCACCATCACATTATTATCAATATTATAGAACATATGACTACTATTGACATATAAATACATTTATTTAATTGTACACTAGATCATACTTCATACAAGATACGATAATCCATATAAGGTAACTTCTAACAAATGATAGAATATTATATACAAAGGAACTAGAGTTACCATTCACAACATCACATAATCAATAAATGCATGAAGCAAGCAACAAGCTGACACAATAGTATATCATCAACACAAGGACTGACTCAGGAAATCCCCATCCTAAGGAACAGAAAAGGTCAGGGGCAGGATTCCTTCTTACAGAACCTAGTGATATCTCTGTAACAATAACAACGATCGAGGATTTTGAGGGATCGCTCAGACCTATGAGGCTAGGTGGAGATGATACCTGGTACATGTAATCCTGCATCACCGAGAAGAGATACATGGGCACATATAAATATACATACTAATCAGACATATGCAAACATATGACCAGGATCGATACATCGTGTGGACCTCAACTAAGTGAGTAACTATGACTTCATCCTGAGTCATGAAAACACATCAGACACATATATACATGAAATATAAAACATCATAGCTAATAGTGGTTAGATTCAAATCCTTGGGTTAGCTCCATAAAACATATAATGATAGATGGTTTTTTCATTTCATATACATATAAATGATAACCATAAATGAGCATATCAATCATCTGATAAACATATCATCATCTACAAAACATAAATGTAAATGTATAGCTCTAACCATCATAATAGAATGTCCAAATCAAAAAGTCCAAGTATCACCATAGGAGAGGGTATTACATCCTCCCACCCTAGAGTTAGGCGTACTCCTAGAAGCCTACAAATAGATATGGATAAGCGTCTCTAAGTCTAGTAGCATCCTCCCATGTAGCAGAGGAATCATCATTGGGGTCCCATTGGACCCTTGCCTGATCTATGGTACGACCCCTAAGGGTCAGTGTCCACTGCTGCAAAATGCGTACCGTCTCTAAAGTCTGCTACCCGTCTGCTTCCGGTGGTTTAAATGAATGATCCCTGATGTTCAACCTACTTGAGGTCTAAAGTGGTAAATGCCAGATGAGATCTACCTACATCACCTATGGTGGGTTCTGAAGTGACCTGTCTATAGCTAGCTACTAGGGTAGACTTCAGAGGACAATTAACTGCAATGTGCCCATGTTGACCACAAGAGTAACATCCTGTATTCCTAGCAAAATTCCTCCCTATTGAGGGTGCACTGGATTGATGATAGCTTCCCTGACTAGAATTCTGAGGCATACTTTGAGCTGTTTGAGGGTTCAAAAATTGCTTAGCATGCTTCCAGTTGCATGAATATTCTAGTTGAGAACCCCCATCTATATTGTAGTGGTTGTTGTTGTCTTTGTTTTTAAATTTCCTTTTCTGATGATTATGACTTCCTTTTGATGAAGAAGGATAGTTCTTAGGACCAAGTATTCCTTGAGATTGATTTCCTTTGAACCCTGACCCAGCCTGAAAGGCATTTCCCCCTTGGCCACCTATTTGACCTCCTAACCCCAAGGCTACATTTTGTTCCATAAGATGAGCCTTGATGACTGCATCATTAACTGTCTGAGGTTAAAACATTCATATGCTGTCGACCAAGCAATCGTTGAGTCCTCTAAGGAAGTGTTGAGTCAGCATGGGTTCATTGTCCTTATATCCAAAGTATGGCTTGAGTTCAAAGAACTTCCACTCATAGTCATCAACTGACATAGTTAGCTGCCTTAAGTTGTGAAACTCTTCGGCTCTCCCCAATCTCTAGTGATCAGAAATAAATCTGGCTCAAAAGAGTTCTAGGAATAGTTCCCATGAAAGAGTGGTGATATCTATGTGAAGTTTCTCTTTCTCTATTTCCCACCAAGTGGATGCAAAGTCTCTAAGGTGAATGACTGCAAAGCGAGCTTTGGTATTGCTATTGTAAGGATGCATGGAGAAAATCCTTTCTAAGTCTAACAACCAAGTTTCAATGGTAGATCCACCTTAAGTTCCCTTAAATGGGTTAGTCTTAGTCCTAAGGACGTCTTGCATGTGAGAAGCACGCAGAGCATCTTCTTCCACTGCCTAGTCTCTCCTCCTAGGACTCCTTTCCATTTCCTCATGGTGAGTGTTAGTCTCCCCATGGTGACCTCTATCTTGCCCTACATCTAACCTCTGTAGTATTTGTTATAGGCGTTCTTGTACTTGAGCCCCCTGAGAACCTCCAAATTGGTTATTAGATTGATCCCCTCTTCCCTTATATTGTTCTTCTTCTTGAGAACTTTCATGTTGAGATCTAGGAGGGGTGTTTTGGGCACCTCCCTTTCTACCATGGGTTATATGAGGCATCCTACCATAGGTAATAAGAAGAATAAGTTTTAAGGGTCTTAGTTAGATTTCAGTTTTAAGTTTTTCCTAAGATGAATAACAAGTTTTAAGAAGCATGGGCCAAATTCACTGGGCCCCAATGTAGCAACTTAGTGCTCTGATACCAAAGATGTCATGCCTCGCAAGGGAACTGGGGAAGAGAACAAAGATTCTATTTGTAAAAGAAAACCTACGTAAAGTTTTATGAAAATTTTTCAAATTTTTTTAAAAAGAAGTGCATAAACAAAACATAGTTAACTTAAATTCCTCCAAGGTTCCCTTCTCATTTAATGCACAATTCATTTAAGTCCATTAAGTATACTCACAACAAGATTTACTTCTTAAAGCAAAGTACATCATATCATTTGAAGATTCTTTATGAAGAAATATAAGGTACTTTCATTTCAATTTGTCATTTAAATCCATCTACATTCCTAAGTATCCTTTATGAACAATATAACTTTTAAAGCAAATAGAAACATCTAAATCATTTGATACACTACAAATATTAAATTTCATTTTTCAATAGCTTTTTCCTTAATCAACAATAATGAGAAACATACTACTTTACTTGAAATGTTACAAAATCCTTTTCTTTTCCAACATACATCATATACATAAAGTTCATGTTTTCCCTTTTCCTTTTTCCTAAATCTACCCATTCCAAATACATCATTTGAAATACATCAATGATTAAATTACATTCATCTCCCTTTGGGAGGTAAATATAATTTTGCATCATGAAAGATAAATACAAGTCTTCATTCTTCAAAAACTAGAACATAAGCAAGCATGGATCCTTAAGCATTGCATCCGCAAAAGATACCTCGATGAAAAGATTTACCACCCAACCATGTGGATACCAAAAGGACCACTCCCCCGTGCTAGGAGATAAACACCAAGGTCCACAAAGAAGGAATAGCTAGGCCATACCTAGGGTTGGGTAACCTTTCCCAAATAGCAAATAAAAAGAAGACCAAGGTATAAATCTTTTCCCAAAGGTTCTAAGGCTTGGTAGAAACTATAATCAACAACCTAAGTGAGTGTCATCACTTAGCCCTCACCCCTTGGGTTGTCCTAGTACTAGCCACTCTGGGCCCCGGCCCCCAAGTAGGCACATGTGGAACCGAATGCCTTTCATACAGACAAGTGTCATTCGATCGTACCTACACATAGGCACCTTCTCCCACTCCCATCCATAGCCTTTACTAGCACTAATGGCATGGGCAAGGCATATATTAATCTTTTTAGTGTTTGAACCCATTCCCATAAGTTTTAATTAAATTATCACTTGTTAAAACAACTCTTCAGTCGGTTATCCTGGTACTAGCCACTTAGGGCCCCGACCCCGCACTAAGAGCCACTCACTTAGTGTTCTTAGGTTGTATACCCTTAACCCAAACATCACATACACATCATACATGAAGTAAAACACATCATAAACACATTTGAGAACTTTCATCAAAGAATAGAAAAGAATAGGGGAGTTTAGGGACGTTTAGGAAAATTAGGAGTGTTAGGGAGACCTAGAATAGTCCTGATCCTCCAAACAAACCTAAACCCTAATCCTTCTTCCTAAACACATCTTAAACCTTATTAAAGCATCAAAATACACCATATAACCTCCACCAAACAATAAATGAACATATATAGTTTATACAAAATTCCATATGCAAAACACAATGCTCCATCTATGGAAACCTCATGTGCCTGAAATTTGGCTAAGTCTGAATTTTTAGCAATTTCCAAAATCTAGAATCTGCATCTTAACTCCTATGAAGCTAAAACCTATCTCAAACATCTTCAAGTATATATGTTTTATAATTTATACAAATATAACTTAAAGTATAAGAAATTAAATAAATCAAACTTATACTTAAATGTTATATTTGTATAAATCTTGTCTAAACCCTAACCCGGGATCAAACTGCGCATTTGTTTAAGCTAACTGTGCATTTGTGTAAGCTAACTATGCATTTGTGCAAGGTAACTATGCATTTGTTCAAGGTAACTACGCATTAATGTAAGGTAACTGCACATTGGTTTTAAGGTAACTGCGCATTTGATTTAGGTTACTACGCAATTGTTTTACAGAGCTGTGCATCTACTTAAGGTGACTGCGCATTTGAATTAGGTAATTGTGCATGTGTTTAAGGTAACTACGCATTTGTACAGAATGCCATAAAATTTTAAAAAATGACTGACAATCCGACTTGCGGGTAAAACTAGGCATTATAGGGACTGCGGATGCCAAATATGGGAAAGACCCATTTGAGATCTCCCAGTTTCCATACAAGAATGGCACTCCAACAAGGATTACCAACCATCTAAACTGACTCTAGAATTGGAGAAAGAAACTAGGTTCCTATGACAGACATAAAACTATTAGGGTCACTTGAAAAATCTCAAGGTCTGGTAGTTCCTAGAGACCCCTGAGACATATGGGAGAATGTCACAAGGATCTTAGGAAGTTCTCAGACTTCATCCAATTCCAAAATAAAAACCAACAAACTTCTAATTGATTATATATTCCTTTGATCACAATAATGCATCTACAAACATTCAAATCCCAACTATTCCATTACACAAACAATAATAACATGATCCAAATCTAATTTGTTGTTCTACCTTCATCCAACAAGAAAATAACAAAGTAAAATCAACACACACAAGGAATATACACTTATTTATGCAACACCATATCAATATTATCCTCTCTTAATGTAATGGAGACATAGTACAATAACATAACCATTCACTAACTTGTAGATTCACATAAGAAAACAAGTAGATAAACATAATAGCATTCAAACAAGGCAACACTCAAATGGAGGATTATCTCCTAGGATAGATCCTACCTAGTGTACTACGGAGATACCATTGATGAAGGTGGGTCCAACTATCTCAGCCTTCCTCACGCACTTCTCCAGACTCCTTCCAAATGCAAATACAAGCTTCCTCTATAATACTATAGATTCCCTAAAATGCAATATCCTATCACCAAGACAATTATGAAGCCTCCTCAAAGATCTATTTTCTTCCAACTCGAAACACTCCTCCAAATTCCTTCTGGATGTAGACTCAAGTCTCCCCTAGCAATACTATGATTTTCAATGATGATATCCTTCCTAAAACTATGATAAAATTCTCTGAGAAAAATCTCCAGCCACCTAAAATCGCAATATGATATCCTAAAACTATAATAAAGTTTCCTGAGAAATCATTCCAGCCAACTCCTAACTCCCTTTCTCACAGGGATTCTTCCTGTTAATAAACTAAGGAAGTGGTTGCACGGGAAAAATCCAACTGATTTAACCATTCGAAACTAATGGTTAGTTAATAGTTTAGGATTAATTTATCCAATAACAATAACCATTCCCAGAAAGAGATATTTATAATAATATTAATAATTTCCTCTCATATATCCTTTATTTAAGGAAAAACAATAGTAATTTCTATTTTTAAACATAATTACTATTTATTTAATTTCTATTCCATATAGATAATATTACTTATTATCTATTAATGCAATAATTTATTATCCACAAACAAATATATATATATATATATATATATATAATTTAATACAATAATTCATATTTCACAAATAATTATAAATATATGTATCCATATGCATACGTGTGTACCCATATGCCTATGTGTACATATACCATCACATGCATTATACAACAAGCATATTATTATTATTATTATCACCGTCACATTATTATCAATATTATAGAACATATGACTACTATTGACATATAAATACATTTAATTAATCATGCACTAGATCATACTTCATACAAGATACGATAATCCATATAAGGTAACTTCTAACAAATGATAGAATATTATATACAAAGGAACTAGAGTTACCATTCACAACATCACCTAATCAATAAATGCATGAAGCAAGCAACAAGTTCACACAATAGTATATCATCAACATAAGGACTGACTCAAGAAATCCCCATCCTAAGGAACAAAAAAGGTCAGGGGTAGAATTCCTTCTTACGAAACCTGGTGATATCTTTGTAACAACAACAACGATTAAGGATTTTGAGGGATCGCTTAGACCTGTGAAGCTAGGTGGAGATGATACCCAGTACCTACAATCATGCATCACCAAGAAGAGATACATGTGCGCATATAGATATACATACTAATCAGACATATGCAAACATATGACCAGGATCGATACATCATGTGGACCTCAACTGAGTGAGTAACTACGACTTCATCCAGAGTCATAAAAACACATCAGACACATATATACATGAAATATAAAACATCATAGCTAATAGTGGTTAGATTCAAATCCTTGGGTTTGCTCCATAAAACATATAATGATAAATAGTTTTCTCATTTCATAAACATATAAATGATAACCATAAATGAGCATATCAATCATCTGATAAACATATCATCATCTATGAAACATAAATATAAATGTATAGCTCCAACCATCATAATAGAATGTCCAAATTAGAAAGTCCAAGTATCACCATAGGAGAGGGTATTACAGTCGGTTATTTCATTGGCACTCGACATTACTTGTCTGTTGCTTGGTTATCTTGCTCACCAACGGGTTTAGTTTTAGTTTCTATTGTGGCCGACTTGTGCATTTATATTGGATCATAGATTTAATGTTGGAATCCATCATTGGGAAGCATGTGGTCCCAAATCTGACCGATCCTTCTGTTGATTATGGATCTAAAGGCCAAATCAGTTCGGTAGCTTCTTGTATAAATGTAGTTGTTGGTTTAGAGTTTAGAGGGCAGTTTGAGAGATAGAAGTTTGATAGAAGATAGAAGTAGAGATTTGGAAAATCCTCACATGTTGGAGGACTCTGTAATTCATTGTAATATATGGCCCTAACCGGGAAGGCCTTACAGCCCGTCATGTATTAGTCTTTTTGATGAAAATATATGAAATATTTGCATTCTCTCTCTCACTATTGTGTTTGTTTTCTTCTGCATGTGTTCAGTAGGCTTGGATCATTAGGGTATGCCATAGTTTGGCCCCTCTTTCTCCTTGCCCTTGCGTCAAGTGGTATTAAAGCGAGGTTAGATCTTGATCTAGGTCTGTTGATCTAGGTTTGTAGGTTCCTCTTGAAGCCCTAGTTGATTGTTGTGGGGTAGCAGATTGTGATTTGACCTGAAATTATAGAGGGTTGTCAAGATGGTTCATGGGAGGTGAGATCCAGATCCAGGATTGGCAGATATGCTAAGGTAGATTGCTTCTAGGTTAGAAGCTGTTGAAACAACTCAAAGAAGAGGTAGACATCTTGAAGATGTTAGTGATGATGAAGTTGAAAAAGAATAGGCGAATGCAGAACCTGCACTTGTTATGCATAAAGGTGAAGAAATATTTTTGAAAGCTTTGATAAGTCTGAAGTCAACACCACATTTTAATCCTCCTGAGTATGGTGGAAAGCTAGACTCTTATGAATTGGTGGAATGGATCACCGAGATGGAAAAGTATTTTGAATATGAAAACATTCCTGAAGACAAGAAGGTGAAGATTGCAAGCACAAAGTTGAAAAGTCATGCATCCTTATGGTGGGAACATCTACAGCTAGATAGGAAGAGGAAAGGAAAACATAAAATCAAGGTATTGCGTAAAATGGTGAATAAATTGAAAGGAAAGTTCTTACCTTATGATTATCAAATTAACCTAGTTCGGCAAATGCAAACTTTGAGATAGAAAGATAGCTCGGTAAAAGAGTATACTGAGGAATTCTATAGATTAGATATCATATCTGGACATAATGAAGATGATGTGGAAAGAATCGGTAGATACCTGAATGGTTTGAGAGTTTCCATCCAAGAGGAAATTAGTATGGTAAAGTTGGAGAACATTGAAGAGGCTTATCAATTTGCTTTGAAGGCCGAGGAGAAACTGAACAAGAGACATGAGCAAAGATAGAGAGGTTGAGGTCGTAGATTCCCTAGAGGAAGAGGTAGATCCAATGGTGAAAATGGTAGATCTGAACCAGAAAAGACAAATCTGGACAAAGGAAAGACCAAGTGGAAAGGTGAAAGTTCATCTAGAGGTAGAGGTAGTAACTACCGAGGTGGTTATAGCAGAGGAAGTTTCTAAGGAACTTGTTACAATTGTGGAGAAGAAGGACATAGATCTTTTGAATGTACGCAAGCTAGTAAGAAGGCCGGTAGCAATAGAAATGCTTTGGTGCAAGAAGAGTCACCAAATGAACTTGAGAAAGAAAATAACTTGATGGTAAGGAGAGCACTGTGGAATGAAAGCAAGAAGGAAGATCCAGTAAGGAAATTTTTATTCGAGATCAAATGTAGAGTTTCTGACAAAGTTTGGAAGGTAAGCATTGACATTGGCAGCTCAGAGAATTTGACATCTGAAGAGATGATCACAAAGTTGCAGTTGGAAAGGTTGGTACATCCGAAGCCCTATCAGATTTCATGGATCAAAGATGAGCATACACTCTTGGTAAGTGAACAATGTTATGTGAATTTGAAGATTGGAAAATACTATGATAAGGTGTTATGTGATATCATGCCTATGGATTGTTGTCATATTTTGTTGGGTAGACCTTGGCAATATGATAGACATGTTATATATGATGGGAGATTGCATAAGTATACTCTTGTGGCTGATGGAAAGAAACAAATCTTGTTACCATTGATGGAAGAACCTGTTAGTAATGTTTTCACATCCGTGAAAGTTTGTTTGATTGAAGGAAGAAAGTTTGTTAACTCTTTAAAGAGGAATGATGTATGTTTTGTTGTGAACCCTAACAAACCAAGTAAGAAAACAAAGGATAATGTCCCTTAGGAGATTGATAAGTTACTCACCGAGTATATAGATATCATTTTTGATAATGTACCTGATGGTTTTCCACTGAAAAGAAGCATTGATCATTATATGGATCTAATCCCTGGAGCTAGTTTACCGAATAAGGCACCTCATCGGTTGACACCTACCGAGAATTAGGAATTGAACTGACAGATTCAAGAGTTACTAGAGAAAGGTTTGATCAGAGAAAGTTTGAGCCCTTGTGTAGTAGTTATTGTATTGGAACCGAAGAAGAATGGAGAATGGATAATGTCTACTGATTCCAGAGAAATCAATAAGATAACAGAGAAGTATAGGTTTCCTATACTGAGAATGGATGATATAATGGATAGTTTGACTGGAGCAAAGTATTTTAAAAAGATTGATTTGAAAAGTGGATATCATCATATCAAAATCAGAGAAGGTGATGAATGGAAGACTTCTTTCAAGACAAAAGAAGGTTTGTATGAATGGTTGGTTATGCCTTTTGGTTTAACTAATGCACCAGGTACTTTTATGAGGTTGATGAATGAAGTTTTGAAGAAATTCTTAGGTAAGTTTGTGATTGTATATCTTGATGATATTTTGATATTCAGTAAGACTAGAGAAGAAAATTTGATGTATGTTAGACAAGTTTTACAGAGATTGAAAGAGGAAAAGTTGTTGATAAATTTGAAAAAGTGTTCATTCATGAAAGAGGAGATTGTGTATTTGGGATTCATTATTTCAGCTGATGGTTTGAAGATGGATCTTGAAAAGGTTGAAGCTATTTTGAATTGGCCTACACCTATGAATGCTAGTGAGGTAAGATCATTTCATGGTTTGGCAAGTTTTTACTGAAAGTTCATAAGGAATTTCAGTTCAATTTGTAATGCTATGACTGAGACGATGAGAGCAGATAAAAGAGAATTCAAATGGACACATGGAGCTAACAAAAGTTTTGAGACTCTGAAGCAGAAGGTTGTTGAATTACCTATTTTGGCATTACCTAATTTCAGTAAAGTATTTCAAGTGGAATGTGATGCAAGTGGAAGTGCAATTGGAGCTGTGTTGAGTCAAGAAAGTAAACCTGTTGCTTTCTTTAGTGAAAAGTTGAATAATGCTAGAAGGAAATATTCTGTGTATGATCAAGAATTCTATAATATTGTTCAAGCACTGAAGAAATGGAGACATTATTTGATACCGAATGAATTTGTGTTGTATATTGATCATGAGGCTTTACAATATTTGGGTAGTCAGAATAAGTTGAATCAAAGACATATGAAATGGGTTGAGTATTTGCAAAGTTATACATTTGTGATAAAGCATAAGAGTGGAGTCACTAACCGAGTTGCTAATGCATTGAGTAGAAGAAGATCTTTGATGACCGAGATGAAAATTGAAGTTCTTGGTTTTGATGAGATGAGAGATTCTTATGAGTTTGACCCTGATTTTTCTGAGCCATGGAGAAAGTGCAAAGCACCTATTCAAGATCAACAAGACACTAAATGGGATGAATATTTCATTCAGGAAGGTATGTTGTTTAAAGGTATTCAGTTATGTATACCAAGAGGAGTAATGAGAACTAATCTGATAAAGGAGAAGCATATTAGTGGTTTGGTTGGACATTTTGGTATTGATAAAACATGGAATTTGTTTAAGGAGAAGTATTATTGGCCGTAATTGTATAAAGATGTTTAGAAATTTGTGAAAAGTTGTGGAATTTTTCAAGTTGCAAAAGGAGTAAGTTAGAACACTGGATTGTATACACCGATTGTTGTTCCTGAGAAACATTGGATTGATATCAGTATGGACTTTGTTCTTAGCTTACCGAAGATAGTAAGAGGTAATGATTCAATATTTGTTGTTGTGGATAGATTTTCTAAAATGACACATTTTATACCTTATAGAAAGATATCAGATGCAGTACATGTAGCAGATCTTTTCTTTAAGGAAATTGTTAGATTGCATGGATTACCAAGGAGTATTATCTCTGACCGAGACAATAATTTTTTTGGATACTTTTGGAAAACTCTTTGGAATAAATTTGGCATCGAGTTGAAATATAGTTCTACATTTCACCCACAAACTGATGGACATACTGAAGTTGTGAACAGAAGTTTGGGAAATCTTTTGAGATGTTTAGTTGGAGACACACCGAGTAATTGGGATTCGGTTTTGGCACAAGCAAAGTTTGCATATAATAATTCAATGAATATGAGTACTGGAAAGACACCATTTGAGATTGTGAATGGCACACAACTGAGAGGAATATCTGATTTGAGAGACATTGCTGATGAGAATAAGAAAAGTGTTGAAGGAGTAAAATTTGCTGAGTACATGAAGACATTGCATGAAGATGTGAAGCTGAAGCTGGAAGACAGTAATCAGAAATACAAAGACAGAGCTGATAGATCAAGAAGATATAAATCTTTTGATGTTGGTGATGAAGTGATGGTTCATTTGAAGAAAGGTCGATTTCCTGTTGGAACATATCGGAAACTGAAGATGAAGAAGTTTGGACCTTGCAAGATTTTGAAGAAATTTGACAGTGGAAATGCATATGAGATTGAGTTACCTGATGAGATGGATATATCACCTATTTTCAACATTACTAATTTGTATGAGTATCATGAACCTGATGAAGAAGTGAAAGTACCGACATAATATCCTAAGAAGCAGAATGAAGAAATTGAACAGATTTTGAAGGAAAGAGTTGGCAAGAGTACAAGAGGAAAATAGTATATGGAATATCTAGTAAAGTGGAAGAATAGACCGATGGAAGATAGTTCATGGATTTTACAGTCTGAGTTGGATGTAGCTCAGACCATACGTACCAAATGATTCAGAGAATCATTTCAAAATAACCCCAGGTGTCTGATGCAGGAGCATCTCAGGTCCTTGGCAATCTTGTGTCACCAAAAATAATTTGGAGTTTGTCTGTGTTGCTCAATTCTTGCTTTGACCGAGTTGGTTGATTTCCTTTGGTTACTAAGTGTGGTCGGTTATCTCCTATACGATTGGTTGATTCACTAGCACTTGACATTACTTGTCTATTGCTCGGTTATCTTGCTCACCAATGGGTTTAGTTTTAGTTTTTGTTGTGGCCGACTTGTGCATTTATATTGGATCATAGATTTACTATTGGAATCCATCATTGGAAAGTGTGTGGTCCTAGATTTGACCATTCCTTCCATTGATTATGGATCTGAAGGCCGACTCAGTTCGGTAGCTTCTTGTATAAATGTAGTTGTTGGTTTAGAGTTTAGAGGGCAGTTTGAGAGATAGGAGTTTGATAGAAGATAGAAGTAGAGATTTGGCAGATCCTCGCATGTTGGAGGACTTTGTAATTCATTGTAATATTTGGCCCTAATCGGGAAGGCCTTACAGCCTGGCATGTATCAATCTTTTTGATGAAAATATATGAAAGATCTGCATTCTCTCTCTTACTGTTGTGCTTGTTTGCTTTCGCATGTGTTGAGCAGGCTTGGATCATTAGGGTGTGCCATAGTTTGGCCCCTCTTGCTCCCTTCCCTTGTGTCAACTTGAACATTTGAAATGCATCAAACTTCTCTTTTAGAAACATTACTGACATCATTCTTGAATAGTCATCAACAAACAAAATGAAATATCGATCTCCATAATAGCTTTGTATTCTCATAGGACCACAAAGGTCAGTATGAATTAATTCTAGAATGCCATTAGATGAGTAAGACTTACTTGAGAAACTTGATTTTGTCATCTTACCAATCTAACATTCCTTACACATAACTTTATCAGGTTTGCTTAATTTCGGTAGACCTCTAACTCTATTATTTTTTCTCACCTTAATCATGTTGTCAAAATTTACATGACAGAGTCTTTTATGCCATATCCAAACATCCTCAACTTTAACAAACAAGCAACTCTTTGTAGCAGTATTAAGATAAAATGGATTACCTTTAGATTGTTCATCGGTTCTAATCAAATCTCTATTAACACCATAAATCTTCACTTTTCTATTTTGAAATTCCAGTCGCTGGCCAATATTGTCTAAATGTGCAACACTCAACAAATTGTAATTTTGTTCTTGAACCCAATAAACATCATCCCATCTGATATTTTCATTCAATATAATAGATCCTTTACCTTTTACAGAACATGGGGCATCATTTCCAAATCTAACAAATCCTTCATCATACTCTTCTAGGTTCTCAAACTTATCAATGTCACCAATCATATGATATGAACATCCACTATCAATTATCCATGGGTCAACTTTACTAATATGAGAAATAAGGGATTTTTCATCTTCGTACCTCTCTTCTTCTGAATCTTCCTCCATAGCAACATAGACAACTTCAAAACTTTCTTCTGTGTCATCAGATTCATCATCGGTTACTCCTTCCTTATCTAGGTAGCATGATTTCTTTCCTTTATCCTTGAAATCTCTAAACCTTTGGTATCAGTTCTCCTTCTTGTCACTTTTATCATTCCTATCATTGTTAGGACATCTAGATGCAATGTGGCCAATTTTGTTGTAATTAAAATATTTCAAAGGTAGTTTATCTTTATACTTTCATTTACCTCTTGGTAGCGTCTTAGCCAATAGTGCTTCTAACTCTTATTATTCTTTCTCTTCGGTTAGGATACTAACATATTCACATTCACATGAACTACTATGAATCTCTCTCTCTCTCTCTCTCTCTCTCTCTCTCTCTCTCTCTCTCTCTCTCTCTTCTTGAAGTTCCAATGCTTAAAAATTATTTGAAAGTTCTTTCAATAGTCAGTAGACTGTTATCATAATTACTAAGTTTAAATGTAGTCATATTACCGATTAAAGCATCAACATTAACAACATTATTCAATATGGATCTTAGTTCCTGAATAGCAGATACCCTAATAACATGCTTGGATGAAAGAGTTCTCAGAATTTTACTTACCACTTCTTCACCAGTTAATGTTTCACCAGCACCTCTGATGGCACTAACAACTTCCTTGATTCTAAAACTATATTGAGAAATGTTCTCTTTATCTTTCATTCTCATTTCATCAAATTTTCCTTTGAGATTGTCAACCTTTTCTTTTTGTACATGTAAATCTCCTCCATAAACAAGTGTAATCTTATCCCACGTCTCTTTTGCAGTAATACATTCCTTAACATCATTGAATTCAACATCGATCATGGAAGAAGCAATTTCAATCATTATTGAGTTGTGTTCCTACTTTTCTCTCATCTGATCAACTATCATAGGTCGAAGAGGTGATGGAGTGTAGTCATTATCCAAAAGATTGAGTGCAGATTCTCTAATTCTAGATAGGTACAATCTCGTCCTACTTTTCCATGTAGAGAAACTTTCCTTATTCAGCTTAGGTACTTTTCTCCTATACATCTTTGGATCTTTTACTCAAGTCTTTCAAACTTATCCCTTTAGAGTACTTAGCTCTGATACCTATTATTGGATTATAGAGAGGGGGTGAATCATTAATCTCTGATTCTCTGTACCTTAAAAAAAATTCTCTATTTAACTCGGTGTCAACTTAGTCATATACAATTCAAAATTTACTGACAATAGTAAATAACATCAACAATCAGCAATAACAAACACATTAATCATTCAACACATATAGAACCAGTAATTAACATGGAAACCTAGCTTTGGGAAAAACCACTATGAGAATTATTACCCGCTAAATAAATACTCTTCTGAAGTATGCTCGGTTAAAAGTCAATCTGGTTAAAAATTACAATACACACTATTAAATGTGACTCAGTTAAGGGATTTGTCTTAGATCTGTTAAGATCTTCACCCTGTTAGGAGTGGTCTGGTTAAAGGACTTCAAACACTCTTTAAAATGTTACCTTTTGCAAGGATTTACAAATAATATTGTTAGGTCCACTGGATAAAATAAACTTTTATGTTATAAATGTTAATAAGAAATAGTGAACATATTAACTTGTACATTTGCAACTATCTTTGCATAATTAGATCTCTTTTGCGCTCTTTGTCTTCACTTTCCACTGGCTTCAACACTTCATCAAATTCTATTTACTAACTCAAAAATCAACCTTTTCCTTCTTCACTTCATCAGTAGGTGACTCATCAACCCTCACTAGTACATTTGAGACATTTTTTTGATGGTCGAATGTCTGAATTTAGATAGTATATTGTCGATTAAGTGACACCACCCAGTGTTGCAGTTTTACAGTCGAAAAAACTGATGGTTTTGTTAGGCATTGTAATTAAGACAACCATGGCCATCGCAAAAAGAGGGTGCCAACAAAGCGAACCTGTCATCAGACCTATTTGTGGTCATCAAAATTGGGATGCCTATCCATCGCAACAAATACAAATGATGATGACCCATCAAAATATTCTAATGGGTAGCCGTCGTTTGTAACTTGTTCACCGACGAAAATGCTATTAATGCAACAGATATCCGTCAGAAGTTTATGACGGATATCCATCATTTATGGTTTGTAACGATGACTATGCTATACATGCGACAGACATGCATTGGACATTTACGATGGATATCCATCGTTTATGGTTTTTTTCAACAATGATGTTATTAATGCGATGTCTAGATGTCAGATGTTTGCTATGGATAACCGTCATTGTTGTGAGGTCATTGTTGTAATGGTGTTCTTGTAGATCTGGTTACTTCTCATGATTTGGTCATGGATCATTTGGAGATAACTTTGCAGTAGATTCGGTAGCGGCTCGTGGATTATTGAGTCAGGTCTAGAGACTTGGATTTTGAATGGATCCTACCGAATCAAGACTTGTGACAACGATGACTCCAGCACAAGAAGCTAGTGTGACAGTTAGAGATGCATTCATCCTAATGTGTTCATGGGATATATGTGGACTTGATTGCATTCGGATCTGATTTGAGCAATTTCTTAACTTCTTTGGTCTGAATTTGATGTGCTTTGTTCCTATGGACTGTAGTAGTGACTTGACTTGGAGTTTGAGTAGACTGTGCATTGATCGGCTTGAAGAAGAATCAAGCTACTCTTTGTGTTGTTATTGAGATCGAGTTGTGACGGATCACTGGGATCGTCTACCATTTTTTCCATAGTTTCAAATGAGTTAGGTGTGATGTTGAGAGAGCGACGTGCAAAACTTGCACATTGGAGATTCGTAGATCACTATGGTGTCCATGATGACTTGGGAGAAGTCTTCTTCTTGGTGAACTGAGCTGAGAGACTTAGATTACAAAAAGTGGATCATTTGATGCGACTTATGAGACATTGAATGCCTCTTCACAGCAGGTTCGTAGTGCGTTTTATGGTGTTTCTTTGTGACTGGGTTCTTGACATAGATATGTTGATTTGGTAGCCATTGAGATGGATCAAAATATATTTGTCGTACGTGGATTGAGATCTTGAATTATTGAGCTTCTCTTTGTTTTGAGAATAGTTTAACATTCTCTACTTAACAGGGCCAACCACGTGAAGGTGGAAGCTCATTTGACCCCTCCTAGGAGCCTTTTATGACCCTTTACGACATTTTAAGATCTCTAAGATGTATTCTTAAGGATCATAAAGGGTCATAAAGGGTCATAAGGGGTCCTGGGATACAACAACTAAGAAACATAAATGTAGGCATCATGGTCACAATTTTTTGGAAACACAACATAATTGAGTGGTATACCCAGATGATGCAATGCAACTACTCCTCCAATTCTATGTCTACACTACGTAAACAAAACCCAAAGCTAAAGAATAAATTTAGAGAGTGTAGGAGGAGAGCGATAACAAATGAAATAATATAGGGACCTATATTACTTTGGTCATTCTTGCTCTCCTCCACTCTCTAAATTTAATTTTTATCTATGGATTTTGTTTACCGCAGTGTAAACTTGGAACCATAGGAGTGATATATAGTTGTGTTACATCATCTGGATATACCATTCAATTATGTTGTGTCTCCAAAAAATTGTGATTATGATGCCTACATTTATGTTTGTCAGCTGTTGTGATATCTACATTTACGTTTCTCATTTGTCATGTTTATGTGCATGTTCTTTATGTGTATCTACTAGAAATTCTAAAAAATAATTCAGTATCTACAATAGCCCTCTGTTAACCACATTTACGCATATGGTCCCAACAAAGTAGTGTACAAAATACACAAAGAAGGCATCACATAAATATGATTTATGCTTTCGCCATTGAAGCAATCTTTGTGGCACTAACTGCCTCTTGAGCTTTGCACAAGTTGCACTCATTTCCTACATCAGGTATAGATGTAGATGGGGTAGATGTAAATGTGGTTTGATCGACCCACCGAAAGTATTGACATCCAGTATTTCCCTAACAATACCAAATGTACATCAGTTCTTCATAAAATGATTAGTTGTCACATTATTTTTAAACATAAAATATAATTATGTATCCAGACCTTTTTTCCTATTTGGGCAAACCCAAAATTAACGTCCAAGATTACTTGTTGTGTGTGACATCTTCAACATGCATGGACCAACACCACATTGACACATAGGCACATTGACCTAAGTCATCGACACGATTTCAACAAATATTGCATTATCACAAATATTACATTGTCATTATTTTGTTGATTCATACTAATTATAATTACAATAAAAAGAAACATACTAATGTAGACTTGCACATTTTTGGCTAAGTCGAAGTCTTTGGTTTAAATCACTAGACACTCAAAACAAAATGACAAACCAAAGACAACCATGCAATTGTAAAGAAAGGTAATTTTCTTAATCACGTCCCTAATTTGTGCATGTCTAAATACTGGTGTCTTTCAAGTGATTTGATTCTTATCATGCCCACTACAAATGAGAACAGTCTTAACTAGCAAGGTTATTTAAGCATATAGAGATTAAATACACTCTTTTAGAATGAAATTTCTTTTAACAAAAGATCAAAGATATATAAGTAGGACATATAAAATAAGGTGAATAAGAGTAGTACATATAAAATAATCATTAGAACATGCCAAACATCTGGCATAATTGTACATTTCATTCATGTCATTAATATTCTTCTTCATCCATCTCATCATCAAGATCATCGTCATCGATGACATCATCACCACCACTATTGTCATCATCATCGTCATCAGCATCATCATCATCCTCATCATCCTCATCATCATCTTCATCATCATCCTCATCAATAGCATCATCATCCTCATTAGTAGCAACACCAGTAGCAACATCATTGTCATCAGTAGCAACATCATCGTCTTCTTCTTCTTCATATTCTTCTTCGACTAGCTCTTGATCGTGATCTAGTTCTACATCATCTTCCACTTCTTCATCTTCCTCGGTATCTTCTTCCATTGCATTATATTTTATCAGTCTTCCTCTTGGATCATGTCTAACAACAAATGACCAACCTGATTTATGTGGAACCTCTGAGTAAAATACCTGCTCACATTGGCTTGGAAGAACATAGGGCTCTTCTCCAACTGGCTCAAACAACCTTGTATTAATAATTGGAAATCTATTGTCATGTTCAATAACAGTTCTATCAGGATCATTTTTATTGAGTTGTAGTATGTACCATTTCACAACGAAGAGAACTAATTTGAAAGAATTGAAGTCACAGTCAAGTATATCAACCAAAATACCATAGTATCAATTTTGTGACTCTCGAGGATGTAAGTCATTTCTAGATGAAATATTAGTCACCTGGAACACTGCACTTATCCCCGAATCACAAGTTCTCTTCGTGTCATCCAAATTTTTGATGCAAAATTTATAACCATTGCAAAACATAGCCTTGTGGTGTTTCACCTACAATAATGTTAAACATGTATAAATTATTGCATCATGAGTTGAAAAACATACGATTGATTAATTAACAAATTTATAAGTACCTGGTGATCTCTTAAACCATATGCTAAATCTATTTCCTTTTGTGTAACATTGGGATCTCCATTGCAATGAGCTTGTATAACCAATGAAGACACAGATTCCTATGTTAATCTATGACCATCATGTTGACATCATTCAATCCATGCCATCATCCAATCTTGATTGTTTGCAATAAATAAATGTATTGCATCCCACTCTTTAGCAGCTATAGAAAAGTAAACAGATGACTTATAATAGATTTATTTTGAAGATTAAGAATTAATTTACTACAATAACATCTCATAATTTATTACCTTTCACTTTCCTAAATCTACCGTTGCCTGCCATTTTACTTCCTTTCAAATTTTTTAATTGAGTCAAGATCCCAAATGCAATCTATATGGGTCTTTGCTGCAAGATTAGGAAGATATTGAGTAATGTACACCATCATCTAGTATACCATATATCCCTCAACCATAGAACTCTCGGGACGTGCTCTTTGTCATACCAAACCCTTCAAAAAATTTAAGTGTCTCTCAACCATCCACATTGACCTAGCATGTACAGGTCCACACAATTCAATCTCCTCAACTTGGTGTATGAGGTAGTGTTCTTGTGCATTGAAAAAATATGGAGGTAAACACTTTTGCATTTCACACATTAATCGACAAATTCTCTTCCAATATTTTATATCTTTTTTATGGATTTCTTTAGATGATAACCACCTACAAGGGATTCAAGACATAAATATATAAATATGAGACTTTACAATGTATTACTTGTTTGATATTATTGTTTGATATATTGAACAAATATCACTGCTTACCTCAAGTATTTTCCAAGATCATATATCACTTGTTTGATATTATTGTCGAAGTTCTCTAGGAGAGATAGGGGTAGCAAATATTACAATAATTGTCAACTGATCATTTCATACAATGAAAATTGAATGCAATTACACAAATATATTGTAAATACAAAAGACTATGACTTACCTTGATGAAGGTATGCCAATCATGTGTTTTCATCCCTGACCCAAAATCATTTTTCTTTGATATGAGATTGCTTATATCCGCAACAAATCCTGCAGGAAATCAAATTTTTCGGATCACTTTTTTTATGGCATTACTTTGTTGCTCTATTAATAACCAAGGAAGAGCACTTGCGTTAATCTAGTCTCCATTCTTATTTGATTCAATGATATTTTTCATTGCATGATTGGAATCATGAATGTTACTACAAATTTTGCCAAGTTTTTCTTTGTCACGTCTTCCGTCCAATATTTTCCACAGTGTCTTTGTTACATTCTTTCCAATATGCATAGTATCAAACAAATGCACAATTTGTAGATGCTCATAGTAGGGAAGCCTACTAAATTCTCTGGAATAAAATTTTAGTCCCTTTGGAAGCTGGTCGGTGATGCCTTAACGACCTTCAAGATCATCAACTACATAATTAGCCAACAAAACACAATCAAAATATATAATTTTTAAACATCGACCATTACGTGAAATGATATTACCTTGAATTCTATTATATTCCAACTGCCATAGGTGAGGTGTCATTCTTTGGGGCTTTGATGTAGTCTCTTCTTTCCCATTGAAAAGATGACTTTCTGCACTTCAATACTTATGATTTCTGAGGAGGAATTGTCTATACTCATCAAACACCTGTTTTCTTAAACTTTTGGAATGACGAGATTTCATCTTTAGACCACACATTAGATATGCAAATTTTCCCTTTGTTTGAAGACCTACAAGGTAACGATAAAATTGGATTAAATATGTATATTTTTAGAATTTGAATTATCACGTACAACTAGAATTCACCATAACATACCACAAAAATGTGTCAACCCTAGAGCATCATAAATTGTCCACACAAGCATTGCATGGAATTAAAATTCTCTTTGTCCAATTGGTTGGGAGATGTGATACATAGTGAAACCATTCTATAACACCAACAACTTGTCGATAAGAGGTGCAATATATACATTCATATCTTTCACTTGGTACTTACCTAATTGAATTAACAACAACATCAGATAATTATTGTATCCATTTCACTCCAAGACTTATAATTACATGTAGATAACTATAAAATAATAAGATACTTGGAACAATCATTACCAACATAATGTGCTCCCTCTTTATTGACATCCATGGAGGAAGGTTATTGTTTATAACAAAAATAGGCCACACCGAACAAACGGATCTCATCTCTCCATGCAGATTGACACCGTCTGCTGCCAGAGAAAGTCTAAGATTTTGAGGTTCCTCTTTAAAGTGTGGCCACTTTTTCTCTATATCCATAAATGATGAACCATCCACAGACATTTGAATAATGTCATCTTGACTCCTGCCACGTGCATGGTAATCCATAAATTGTGCCAAGCTATTGCACCTAAATAATCATTTCAGATGTGGAATAATGGGGATGTGATGAAGAACCTTGCGAGGCACCTTTTTTGTCACTTGATCATCTTGATATTTGCTCGTATGACATTCAGGGCATTCTGTTGCATTTTCATATTCTTTATAATAAATAATATGATCTTCAAGACAAGCATCTATTGTTTGATACTCCATTCCAATATGTTTCATAATGGCACATAATTCTTGGTACGAGTGAGGGAGAACATTTGATGGTGGTAACAAAAAGTCACCTATCAATCTGCAATAAATAATATAAGTCATTACTATAAATAATCTTAATGGTACATGTTTCACTTTTTATAGACTATAATGACATATATGACAAACCTTAGCATACGTGACATTGTTATGTTGGATAAACCATTCATAACCTTCAAATTCACCAACAACAATACAACAAAGAGAAGAGTGGATTAGGAGCCTTCGTAAAGGGTCGTGTCCACCTTCTCAAGTAGAGGTATATCATGGATGTTGTCAATGTCATCCTCATCATAATAATCATCATCAGCAATAGTAGTAGCACTAGCAGCACCAGTACCAAATGTGTCAATGATCAATGCATTCATACCATCATCTTCAAATGTGTTTTCTGGTGCATGATCATCATCTTCCATGGGATCATTCTCTATATTCACACTAGGGAGATTGACCTATATAAAAATGATGATAATCAAACCTCCTTCCATGATTCATATGTATATTAATTGTGAAAACAATATAACAAACAACTTATCATTAGATTATAATCAAACCCCCCTTCCATGTGACCATTCTCCCTACAATGTCTCTTTGTTGTTTTGATTTTGATTCTTCTTATCTTTAAGCCATTACAACTCTTGCATGGACAATAACATTTGTCATCACCTTCTCTTTGAAAGTTAGACAACAATCTAGCGATTGTCTCTCTATTTTGATCGAATTTCCTTGTATTATCTGACATGATCCTTAATGTGTATATCTAAAAAATAAATTGGAGATGCCTCCTTTCATTAGCTTCATGTCACCTTCTCATAGCTTCTCATTTTCTGGCAGATTTCACCAAAAGCTTTGTAGGAAACCAAGTAAGGGGTATTCTTGAGTTCAAACACATTGAGCTGCTACAACTGAATTATAAATCATGAATTCACTATAAAATTAAAATTGAATAGGGACATAAGTAAGACATTTAATGCATTATTACTTCATCATGATGATAAAAATTTCATTGGCTCAAAGCACATAGAAATTCAAAATAATAGTATATATTAATCTTTATGAGCTCAAATTTAAAATAGTAAGTGCATTATTTTATTACTGATGTCCCTATTTGATCTAATAGCATCAATATAACAAACAAAGTACCGACCAATCAAATAAGGACATGAGGTGCTCAAATAGTGAGCTCATAAAATAATATATTTAGTCTTAATAAAATCTTATAAAACAACATATATTGTGTGAAGTGTTTGTTCTCTCTTTATTTGTTTTGTTGTTGATAGTCACTATGTGATACTCCCCGTCTATGATCATTTCATGAGGAAATGTCTTGATGGCTTGTAGGCTGCAAGCTAGGGTATCATGCATTATTTATGAGCTCACTATTTGAGCACCAACCAATCAAATAGGGACATGAGGTGCTCAAACAGTGAGCTCATAAACAATGCATGATGTCCTAGTTGTAGATAGTTATCTCTTCTATAATGATGGAGGAGTGAAAGGTAATGATCAATGAGGTTGCTGCTATTAGATCATACATTAATACACTTACTATTTTGAATTTGAGCTTGAGTATCATGCAATGTTATTACTGTCATTGCATGCTTGTTGTTGTTGTGCACCATATATTATTTTATACATTGTTTATTTCATTGAGATTGTGAGCTATTGTAGTTGACTGTATTCTTTTGGGGTCTGATCTATTGTAGTTGTTTCTTTTTTCTTTGAATCATTATTTACAATTACTTTTGATGCAATATTTGTGTGAAGAATAAGACCAAAATGGTGAATGAGTGTATTTGACAAAGATAAACATGACACATTTTGTTGGGCTGATTGGGTTGGCCTGGTACCATTTACATGGCTTGGCCAGATATTAAACAGTGAGCTCATGAACAATGCTAGTATTAAACAATGAGCTCATGAACAATGTATGATGCCCTAGCTTGCAAGTCATGAGCCATCAAGATATTTCCTCATGAAATGATCATAAACGGGGAGTACCACATAGTGAATATCAACACCAAAACAAATAAAGAGAGATCAAACACTTCACACAATGCCTTGAAGGTAATAAAAATGATACCCTAGCTCTCAAAGCTTGCAGGTCATCAAGCATTCCAAATGAAAAGATGTAAACAATGCCAGTATTAAACAATGAGCTCATGAACAATGTATGATGCCCTAGCTTGCAGCAGCTCGCAAGCCACCAAGACATTTCCTCATGAAATGATCATAAACATGGAGTACCACATAGTTTATTATTTTATTACTGATGTCCCTATTTGATATAATAGCATCAATATAACAAATAGAGCACCGACCAATCAAATAGGGACATGAGGTGCTCAAACAGTGAGCTTATAAAATAATATATTTAGTCTTAATAAAATCTTATAAAGCAACATATATTGTGTGAAGTGTTTGATCTCTCTTTATTTGTTTTGTTGTTGATATTCACTATGTGGTACTCCCCGTTTATGATCATTTTATGAGGAAATGCCTTGATGGCTTGCAGGTTGCAAGCTAGGGCATCATGCATTATTTATGAGCTCATTGTTTGAGCACTGGCCAATCAAATAGGGACATGAGGTGCTCAAATAGTGAGCTCATAAACAATGCATGATGCCCTAGTTGTGGGTAGTTATCTCTTCTATAATGATGGAGGAGTGAAAGGTAATGATCAATGAGGTTGCTGCTATTAGATCATACATTAATACACTTACTATTTTGAATTTGAGCTCAGGCATCATGCAATGTTATTGTTGTCATTGCATGCTTGCTGCTGTTGTGCATCATATATTGTTTTATACACTGTTTATTTCATTGAGACTGTGAGCTATTATATTTGACTGTATTCTTTTGGGGTCTGATCTATTGTAGTTGTTTCTTTTTGCTTTGAATCATTATTTACAAGTACTTTTGATGCAATATTTGTGTGAAGAATAAGAACAAAATGGTGAACGAGTGTATTTGACAAAGATAAACATGAAATATTTTGTTGGGCTGATTGGGTTGGCCTGGTACCATTTACATGGCTTGGCCAGATATTAAACAGTGAGCTCATGAAAAATGTCAGTATTAAATAGTGAGCTCATGAACAATGTATGATGCCCTAGCTTATAGCCCTCGAGCCATCAAGACATTTCCTCATGAAATGATCATAAACGGGGAGTACCACATAGTAAATATCAACACCGAAACACATAAATAGAGATCAAACACTTCACACAATGCCTTGAAGGTAATAAAAATGATTCCCTAGCTCTCAAAGCTCACAGGTCATCAAGCATTCCAAATGAAAAGATGTAAACAATGCTAGTATTAAACAATGAGCTCATGAACAATGTATGATGCCCTAGCTTGCAGCAGCCTGCGAGCCACCAAGACATTTCCTCATGAAATGATCATAAACAGGGAGTACCACATAGTGTATTATTTTATTACTGATGTCCCTATTTGATCTAATAGCATCAATATAACAAACAAAGCACCGACCAATCAAATAAGGACATGAGGTGCTCAAATAGTGAGCTCATGAAATAATATATTTAGTCTTAATAAAATCTTATAAAGCAACATATATTGTGTGAAGTGTTTGATCTCTCTTTATTTGTTTTGTTATTGATATTCACTATGTGGCACTCCTCATTTATGATCAAATAGACAAAGCTCGAATGCCTACCTCAAGTGTTAGTGCCCTCTTCCCACACGGTGTTGGCCTCTTCGCACACACCAAACTCGAATGCCCTCTTTGTGCCACACAAAAGTGTAGTGTCATCTTCGCGACAGCTCTTCGAATTCACAAATTACAAATGACACTTTAATTTTCTTTCTTTTGCTTATAAACACATGGGTGTCGCAATTATGACAACATCGTCGCTATTACGACACCGTTGGGGGCACTTGAAAAAAAAATACAAAAAACAAACACAAATTATAGTGGCATCAAAATTTGACACCAAATGTTGTAGTGCCTTCAACTTGCCATCCATTTGTTCATACAAATTCATCATTTATACAAACTTTGTTTTTCCTCTTAATCTCCTTTATTACGTTTTCCTTTGGTTAATCTCAATCATCCAATTCATTTCACAAACTTATTCATTGAATTTAGATCTTGGTAAAACATTTTATCATCACCTCAGAACTTGTTCCTTCTTTTTTTGTCACTTAGATCTATACCATAGATCATCACCTTGAATTTTCTTGATTGTAGATCTCTCCAATGAACTCTTCCTTATCATCATAATCATCCAGCTCATTAGCTCGACATTAAATATCATTATGATCATTCTATTTAATTTATGTTCCTTACTTAGTAGTTTACTCTAAATTTTGGTTAACTTTGCTCGGTGACTAAAACCTTATGCTCGGTGTCTTCAGTTCCTTTTCCTTTTCCAAAACTTTCTTTCCTTTTACCGAGTGACCTTTTTTCTTTTACCGAATGACTTTTCTTGCTCAGTAGCCAAAACTATTTTGCTTACCGACTTGACTAAAGTTCTTTACCGACTTGATATAATCAAATGTTAGGTAGAAAACAATTATATCAACATAATCTTAACATTGTCCAATATGTACTAGTTGCCCAATTAAGTTCTTCAACTTCACAACATCTCACTTCTTCTTCTTCTTCTTAACTCATTCAACTTATATCATACTCTAAATGATATGGCAACATAATATAAATCAGATATCAATTGTTTGACATCAATGACAAGATAATTTAACTGGTCTAATCATTCTACAATCTTATATACTTTTGATCATAATCGGTCTTCATCATCATCACCATCAGTTATAGTAACAAGTCTTACTTTCCATTCAATAGCATCCCCTAAATACGCTTTCTCCTCATCCTCCTTAGTTGGGTTAAACTCTTGAATATAGTAAGCCTTTTTTCAACCAATGCTATTAGTCCACGTGGCACTCTAGAACTTCTTTATGAAAAACTTTTTGATGTAGGAGCATCTTGGGTTTTTGGCAATCTTGTATCTCAGTAGCTTATTTATTATGCTTGATAATTTCTTTGGAGTTCTCAAAGGAGTGTCTTGTTGTTCACTAGCGAGCTCGATTACCTATTTTTCTCGGTATCTTTTACCGAGTAGCTTTGTTATGTTCTTTCATCGAGTTGGTTCAGTTGTTGCTCGGTGGTCTTGTTCACTGAGGGGTTTATTTTGGATCTTTTGTTGAGGCTGACATGAGCATTTAATTTTGGTTATAAATTTTTTGTTGGGATCACTCATTGGGAAATTTGTGGACCTAAATATGGGTTGTTGCTTTCTCCAATGCTAGATCTAAATGATTATTTGGGTTGACCTGTTCGGTAGCCTCGAGTATAAATGTAATAGTTTGTCTTATATTTAGGTAGCAAAGCTTGGTAGCAAAAGATAGAAGTTGTAGATCATGGATCTCACATGCCTGAGGATTATAATATCTCTATGATTGAATTTCAATGTATTGGTCATAATCGGGAAGGCATTACAACCTGCCATGTATAAAGTTTGATGAATAAATATATTTGATCTACTTCCTTTCTCTTTATTTATGTGTAATTGCTTTCATGTTGTGATTCATCAAGGTGGTCTGGTACTTGGGTAAGCCTTTGGCCCCATCCATCTACCATCTCTTGCATCAATTTTTGTGTCCACATTTGTATTAAGACACTCATGTAGCTTAATGTTCCATTTATTCAACCACTTTTTATTTTTCTTCATCCATGTTTTCTTTCTACGGTTAAGATCCTCTTCCTGCACAATTTTTGGTCAGTATTGGTCATGCATGTTTTCAACCTTCTTTAAGTAACTAAGTAACCAAGTTATTGTTGATGCTTCCAATGGAAAAGTCCTAGCTTCCGCTAAAAGAATATCATAAGACATGATGGTCTTAACTTTGGCATTTTGTTGTTTTCAATTTCAGCATTGGTCAAGTGGTGAAGAGCTTGTATTCTTGCAAGGGAGGTCACAAGTTCAAATTTCATTCAAAGCAAGGTATGTGCACCTCATAGCACAGTTAGGTGCCTCCCATAAGGAATATGAGGTAGTCTCATATTGTTGTCACCATATGTACACCACAAAACACGTGACTGGTATAAAGGACCTTTCCTCTCCTTTCCCGACACTCAATTTGGTTAAATTTTATAATTTTTTGAAGTTAAAGGATATTGAAAGTCCTCTTGAGTATTATTTTAAAGATGGAGAAATTTGTGAAAGTATTATTTAATTATTTAGTTATGTGTTTAATTGAATTAATATTTAATGTTGTGCTTTTTATGAGAGATTGTTTTAATGTGATTATATATTAGTAAATAGTGTAATTGTATATAAATTTTTAAAAAGATAATTTTATTTGGTTCTATTTATACACATTTTTATACGTTTATTTGTGTCTTGTCTATTTTTTAATAATTTCTTACATTAATTATGTTTATTACATCATCTATGATTAAAAAATTATTTTGTGTATAGATTATATTATTTTATTACTTTTTGTCATTCCTACAAATGTATGATAAATCCTACAAACACAAATCTAATCCCTAAATTTTCAATATTTGTATTTAACCTAAAACATGTTGCTATGTTTAATTTATTTTTTCTTAAGAGTTTATAAAACAATAATGATAACAATGCGGAAGCAATATAGAATATAAACAAGTACATAAGTACAACTCAATTACAATTAACAACTCTCAAGAGTTCCATGGTGTATAGTTATGTATACATTAATTAATTATGTATGTTTAAGCATAACTAAAAATATCTCATATACAAATAAAACATAGATACAACCAATACCATAAGGTATACACAATGAAACAACATCCTCTACACAAGTCGCAAGGTATCTAACAATAACTGAGAATAAAGTATAGTACAATATCTCAAAAGAATCACATCTGAAGCACTAATACAAAGTACAAATATAAACATCATAAGATAGCTATGAACAAGCCTCCAATGAAGAATAAGAAGAAGGTAACAACAACAAGAATCATCCAGCATCGGTACAGAAATGTTAGAATCTCAAATAGTAAAAGAATTGCTACCACCTGACCTCGTGGAACCAAAGGTCCACTCCCACTATGCTGAGGAGATAACAACAGACCCCACTTGGATAACAATCACAAAACCCAACACAATAAAACAACTAAGAAATAGATCTTGAATGTCACGACCCCAGAGTTCAAGTCGTGCGGCACCGCCTTTAAATCACATAATTTTCTTACCAATGATCTAATATGGACTACGCCTCCACTATATGAGCCATACTTGACCTAGTCTCATACCTACGTCGGCCTGACTTCTGATTACTTAGCCAAAAGATTTCCTTTACAATGAGTCACCCCACCACATTGGGCTTGTGCCCTTGGGAGGACTTGTGGCCTGCGTGAACCCGTGTCGCGTAAACCTCCTACGTTGTCGAGACCCATGCCGGCTCAAAGTCCTACATAGTTCTGATTTTGGTTCACCTATCCATTAGCTCACCTTGGTCTGAATCTAAGCTGGTCAAGTCCCTGACTGTCCACACCCAAACCCGTTTGATTTCACCTCGGCTCGGCCCCAAGCCTCACCTATGCCACAACTATGAGTAACCAGACCATCCCCAAAACCTATTGTACAAAATGACCTAGACCTACCCATAGCCCCAGATTGTGCCTCTGATACAGCCCAGACATATCCTACTCCACAACTGAGAATGATCCTCTTCCCAGTCCCTCAATTTCACCTTGGTTCCTTCACAGATGGAACCTACTCCACAACTATGCCTAGGGGTCACATAAGCACAACCCCAACTATGTCAGCCCACTCTAGCTGACTGCAAGGTCACCCTTGGATCCGATTGGACCAGTGCAGCACCAAGCCGCACCTCAGATCAATGACTCACTTCCTTGATGATCTGCATTGCATCTGACTTGCCTACTACTCAAGTCCAACTTGGGAGATCATCTCACCATCTGCATTCACACAAGAGCTTGCCAGCCTCAAGCTCAATTCGCCAACATGATCTCTCCCGGCAAGTCCTCACTCCCATTCCCTAGATCACGACCACATACTATGCAACTTGGGCCATCCATCGCCATTGCATCAATACCACCTTGAATCACATTTTGCACTACTTAGTATCACCCGAGCTCATCCCCTTATGCGTATGTACAAACCCATGCAACACCTTCTTAAGCTATGGCGACCTAGGACTTCATTCTTGAGCCCCGCTCTTTTGAACTACTCGGCACACATGAGACAAGGCCTCTTTGATTAATCATTGCACGGATACCTTGACTATGTAATGCAACCCTTGGCTACATGCACGTCTAAACCCAATGCAAGACTACATCGTCGACATGGATCCTCAGCTCGTGAATCCTTCACTCGCCCATCCACTAAGCCCATCTAATACCAACGCATACCAAAGTGCTTTCACCAAATGTGTTGAGCATCACCTCATCTAGCTCATCTCATCTATCTAGTCTGGCTCACCTCGACTAGCTCGGCTCACCTAGCCAGGCTAGCACAACACGCTTAGCCAGGCTAGCTCACCTCGGCTAGCTTAGTTCACTTTTCCAGTCGAGCTCATAAGGATAGTGCTACTACTCAAGTCAGATGGCACGTGAGCCATTCCAAGACCCATGTACTTACTATCATGCACCACATTGACATCTGTCATAATCCGTCATATTGAATCCTATGCTTCCGTGAAGGGCTTGTATATCATTCTTAACCCGCATACCCATATTATACTCCTTGAGCCATTTCGCACTCAAGTCAGAATCTAAAGAGTCACCTCATAGGCAAGCCGCATGCCTGAGAATCCATCCTGGCTTGACCTCCAGCTCAAGGTCATTACATTGAAGGCTCTCTATCTCAAAAGTTACCACCAACTAATGATAAAGAAAAGATAGTAAATATCAAAATACCAACAAGTACCAAAATACCACCACAAAATACTAAAAACCAAACAAATACCAACCAAAAAATACTAAATACCAAAGACATACCACTAGAGGAAAATACAAAACTACATGGGAGACTTAGGCTACATACTATGAGAATGTCATCACATGATCATCTACTTGAGTTACCCTAGACTGATCACACTAGACTCCAGACCCTCAAGCATGGAGTTATCCTAGACTAGCCATTTTGGGCCCCGGACCCTTAATACGATCCATGTGGAACCAGAATACCCTCTCATGAAGATGAGAAATTCCAATCATACCTACTCTCTAGGTATCATTTCATTCCCATCCTTAGCCTATACAAGCGCTCAAGATATGGGTGATGCATTATCACTGATTATATTTTTAATGAACTCTCCAAAATTTTAATTACTAAGTGATCACTTATTAACAAATTTATGATATGTTACCCTGGTACTAGCCTCTTTGGGCTCCAGACCCCTACTATAAGCCACTCCCCTAAGATGCACCTATTTAACCTCCCTTAGGTTTAATAAAATAAAGAACATCCAAGATACTAATAAAGATTCTCAAATTAGTTCCTTAATAGAACATGAACACACTAGTTCTCACATAACCACAACATAATAAAATACACTCCCAAAGTATTCTCATGATCATGAGCTTCAACAAAAAAAGGTTAGATAACAAAACTAAAACCATCTCAAACACCGCAATGCACATAGAAAACACATATCAAGCCTCTAATTCATATTTCCTAAAAGCCAAACTTAAATTCCCCAACAAACAACCATATTTAAAAAATAACCGCATAATAAATCACGAATCAAAGATTCCCAAACAACTATTTTAATAAGACATTCATACTTGATTTAAATAAGAAAAAACAATTAATAACAACTCCAACTTAACCAAAAATTCACACACTAAAATATCTACATATATAAGTATAAAAACAAATATTTCAAACCAACAATAATATTTATTTAACAAATGTTAATATAAATTAATTAAGATTAATATTTAATTAATAATAAATATTAATCAAATAAATTAATAATAATATTAATATATATATATTAATAATTAAATAATAAAATAAAACTAAATCAGATTAAATTATAAATTAAAAAATTTAATTAAAAAAACTCACATTCAATTTGGGGGGGACACGGCCCCACCCCTTACTGTCGTAGGCAGCTTAGGCTGCCACGACAACAGCTGCTATTGTAGCCTAGCCTGCCATGAGAAGCCAAGTTGTTGCGACAACTCTAACTGTTGCGGCAACTTTGAGTTTCCAGGGGGTAGGGGAGGAGACCCCCCCCTATATTTTTTTAATATATATTTTTAATTATTTTTTCTTTCTTTCTCTTTAAAAAAACCAAATAAATAAAGAATTCAATAAACAATTTTTTTTTAAAAATTTAAAAAAAGAATTCAATAAACAATTTTTTTTAAATCTCCAATTGTTTTTCATTCAATGAAGACTATAGTTTTTTTTGGGGTCGGTAATAGGTATTTTTATTAATATAAAAAGAGAAATTACATCATGATTACAAACTTCATCATCCAGCCCTCTTCTTGCTATCTTCTATTGTAGGAGTTTTTTCTCCTTTTACAATCTATGCATATATTTCATTCCTCAGCCTATTTTTCCTGTCTATACAAATATATATCCCTTTTCTTAACATAAAGGTATTTAAATCCTATGATAAGAATATCAACATTACATTAACATTCATAAAGCCTATAAACTATGTATTACTTTCAATGCTTCAACATGCCTGCTATTGGTTTCAAACACATTCTTCCCCGCTAGTTTCTAAAATTGTGGTTGCCTCCACCAACATATATATTCAAAAAAACTTTAAAAAACATTGAGAAACACTCACTACATTACATATTTTACCGCAAAGGCTTCCTTCCCTTGCCCCGACCATGTTGGTTGCGATGTTTCCTTAGCACATTCACCTTAATGACCTATGCCCTTTCATTTTCCATTTGGTCATGCTCAACTAATTCATCTTTCACCTGCGTCCACCCCTCCATTGCATTCACAATCAAACCAGACTTGTCCACTTTTGCTTCCCATCGTAAAAAAGGAATAAGCCCAAACCTGTGAGCATCATCATCTTCTTCAAAGCATTTTGTCAGGTCTTGCCCTACTCTACGGATTGATCATTCATGGATCGAATCAAGCCCTCCCAACACATCTTTGTCAAATAATGCCCTTGTTATTCAGCCAACTTCTTCAATGCTCTCTCTTATTTCCAAACCCAGGTGATGAAGACTAAAATCACATCTAGGTTTGTCCTTCTTTTTATTATGTATTCTTGGAATTACATTCCAATCACCATTAACACACGCTCCACCATTCAATTTGTTTTAACCTTCAAAAGACCTCTTATCCTCTCATTACTAATAGGTCCTTTAAAGGATTTCATTTATTTTTCAAAGTCAACACTGAATGTGGCCTCCATTGTCCTTTCGCACTAGCTCTTTTTCATTCACTCTACTGCTGTTTTCAACAAATGTAACTTAAAAGACTGAGCGTTTTTAAGCCTTTTCATTGTTGCTTTCCCTAAACACTTTCCTTAAATCATGTGAGCTCATCACTTCACACCAGCATATCCCTTAATCATAACAAAATTATGTAGAGTATTTATTGCTCCATTATTCTCAACCTCATTTTCTCCTCATTACCATTACTTCATTCGAGAGCACCTCCGTCACTTGTCCTTTCCACTTGTGAAATGAATTCTCAACACTTTTTTAAAATCCATTAAATCATTAAAAGTTATCAGTTTCAAACCATAGATACATAATTACCATATTCATATAGTTTATAGCCATTTAAATTACCTCCCATTTAGTAAAATCTTCACACATAGGAAACTCAACCTTATCAAAGGTTGTTGCCCAATTAGCAAATTTATCAGCTTCTATATTACCCTCCCTTAAAGTGTGGCTTATGTTAAACTCTCTGAAATTTGGAAGAAGCGATCCCACCTCCCTTATAATGCTATTAATAAACCATGTTTGTGACTGTCCTTTTTTGATAGCTTCTATTATAACTTTTGAGTCTCCTTCCATATGAGATTTCTCCACCCTCAACATGCCTCCCAATTAAATTGCTAACAAAGTTTCTTGTGCTTCTGCCAAATTATTTATCGCTATTTAATTTTTTTGGATGCCAATGCCAATACCTCTCCTTTGTTGTCTCTAGCACCCCTATACCTAAAACTCTTGGGTTCCCTTTCGATAATCCATCAAAGTTTATCTTAATCCAGCCTGTGTCTGGGGGTATCCACTTTACACCATCTCAACAAGTTTTCATAATGCCTATTTGATTTACATCATCTCTATAACATATTTTTATCCCAGGCCATTGTTTATGAATGGTTATATCCCATGATGAAAACACAGTATTACCATTTAACTTACTAATCGCTAAGCTCATTACTTCTTCTATAGATGTATTGATCCTATGAAAAATACTTTCCACATTTTTTGAGACATTGTGGAAAAATCTTCTAGTTTGTTCCTTCCACAACTCCCATATAATTAATGAGGGGTAAATAGTCCATACTTTAGATAGAGTTTATTTCAATGAATAAATCATCCACCCTTTGAAAATATCAACTAGAGAATAAGGCATAGGTCCACTAAAATTTAATTTCAACCTAATCATCTCCCAACACCTTTGAGAAAATTCATAGTGGACTAAAAGGTGATCCACATCTCCCCTTTCATTTCTCCACATCAGGCACATTGCAGGTCCTACAAAACCATATTTCTTCCTACATTCACCTGTTAAAATTCTCTGTTGAATAGCTATCCATGCAAATGATCCAGCCTTTGGTAAAGAATCCTTATCCCAACACAACTTGTATGGCCACTCACTATTTTCATCCTCATTGATAAGTAGTTTATAACCCATTTTTGCTGAATAGTTTCCACTCTTTGTTGCACACCATATAATGTTATCCTTTACATAAACTAGAGATAAAGGTCTTTCTTCAAAGATATTTATCATAGTGTTGTACATTTCATCACTAAGACCCGTTGTGGCCACCTATTTCCAGCACCAATGTTGACCCAAATGTCCTAAGCGTTGTTCCATATAATCTCTAACCTTATCACCCCATACATTTTTAAAATTGTCAATAATATCCCTTGAGTTAAGTCTCTCTGATAATGTTGGTTTTCCATCCCAAGACTCATCCCAAAATGAAACATCCCAACCATCCCCAATTTTCCATGACAATTGATCGCATATTACAAGCCTACATTCTAAAATAAAATTCCATATCATTGACCCTTTTGGGGGATTCTGGACTGTAAGAATTCACTTATCCTCCATTGAATCTAGATATTTTATCGTAAGGATTCTCACCCATAACTGAGAGGGCTTAGTGTAAATTTCCCATACCAACTTTTCCCCTAAGGCTTTATAAATCAAGTGCCACTTATGAAGACCCACACCCCCATTTTTACGATATTTACAAATAGTGTTTCTGTGAGCTACGGTTTATCTGTTATCTATTTTGAAAGGCGTAAACAAGAAAATGTTAGGTTAATCCAAATATTTATATCAGTTCAAAATCATAAACATAGAAAACCAAGCCACCTCAGATTGAGCCAAAATAAATGTATTCAAGCATTGTTTGATTTGCTCTGATTATGAGGGATGTGGGTGTGCTCTCTAAGCACTTGGAGCTTTGTCCCTAATTCATTCTAGGAAGGATTGATATGATGCATAAATAATTTAGAAAAGGTTGAATAAAAACTAAGTTCAATCCATTAAGCTTATTCTAGGATGTGTGTAAAAAAGCATGAAATCTAACAAATATGCTAAATGCTTAAGCTCTAGAATGAATCTAACTTATAACACTACTAAATGTAAAAGATGTGAATTAGTATTTTTCTCTCGGAAGAGGAGAGTATTTATAGGATTTGAGGAAGGGGTTGGGTTAAGAAGTGGAGTTAGGGTCAAAGGTAAGGTTTGGGGTAAGGTTAGGGGTATGGTCAGGTTTAGCCTTGGTCAAGGTTGCTCACACATGTGTGAGAAACACTAGGGAAGTGTGAAAAGGGGATAAGAGTGGAAGAGGAGACATGGGTCTCATTTATGGCTTGTAAGAAGCCTTAATGAGGATGTAAGAGGCTTTAATGAGTGTGTATGACTCATTTATGAGGGGTTTTGACCCAAAGTCAAAGTTTGAAAGGTTTAGGCTAAGAAATGCAGGAATCACTTTTTTATTTTTTTTATTTTTTTATTTTTTGATCGGTAAAAGGCCGAAGCCCTAGACATTTTTATTAATATAAATAATTATATTACAATGTGACCCCGCTCACTGCAGGCGCTGATAGGAAAGAGCAGGGCTGAGAAAACCTCTAGCCTTGCCCGGGACCATAGGTCCTGACCTTATACAAAAATTTACATGGGCATACCCACGACTCGACAATTGTCGAGATTTGTTAAAATACATATTTTCCGTAGGCATACCCACGGCTCGATACCTATCGAGATTTGTACATAATTTACGTAGGCATACCCACATCCCGAAAAAACTCTAGATTGCTTTTTTTAAAATCATGAATTATGCATAGAATGGTGATTAGACAAGGATTACATCATTTGTACAATTGAAGCAGAGTTTCTGATCCTCCTACTATGTCAAGTATATGTGTTGAACATCCGAATGATAATCCTTCCTGAAAAAAAAAGACAAAATTCCTCTGAGACCAAGGTTAACCTGCATCAAGATAAAAAATTCTACATCTCTGCTACATAACCTATCTAAGAATATTTGATATAGACTATGAAGCCTGTAGTTAAATACTTTTATTATTGACAATATAATACTAGAAACAAATACTCTTGTGATTAAAAAATCCTTACCGCTAAAGATTAACAATTCCTGCCATGAAAGTCTTAACATTTTAGGCATATTTACATCAAAACTAAATATACTCCTCAGTACTATACTAGTTCTCTAACTAATTTCAAGTCATACCTAGCTAACTATCAGAAAGAAGATAATAGCAGAGTTCATTATGGGCCTCTAATAATTACATCATTCAGAAAAAGCTGCAAAGATTTCCAAGCTCCTCAAATTGTAAGGCAAAAAATAATTAGTTTGAACATATGGTTATATATATATGTAGATTATATATATATAACCATGTGTTCATACCCTTCCTGGATCTGTGAGATCTTTCGAGGCTGATCCAATATATAAATATATATTTGCACAGCTCTATATATTAATATATGTATACTATCATCAGTATACCTATATTTATGATCCTTATATATAAAAGTAACAGGGAAGAGAAGAACGTCCAGTACCTTAAGCCAAACATACTCTGAAGCCATTTTGAAATACTCATAGGAGGAAGCTAGAATATATATATATATATATATATATATATATATATATATATATATATATATATATATATATATATATATATATATATATATATATACCATAAACTGCTTTGACACTTGGCCAACTTCTTCCAGTAGCTCGAAGATTCCTTTGTTTGCATACTCTTCACTTTGTCTTCATGCTAAGTTGAAGTATATAAAACATGTCATTCGATTTACGATAATCATCCATATGCTCATCATCTTAATAGAAATCAATCCATTTTTCGGCCATTATAACTCATCACTGAGTCATTCATAACTTCACAACAATGTCTCTCAATCCCCTTATAATTTGGTACAGACTCCTTGTTGTTCATTATCTTCTCTCATCTGCTCAATTTATGTCATCGCATGATCGCATGATATTGTTTTAATTCTTGCGATCATGCAACATATGCGGTAATACATCTGAGAGGATGCTATATTTGAGTTTGGCATCCATTGAAAAATTCTCAGATTTGAACTTATGCCATTGATCTGGTAGCTTTTGAAATGAATGGCCATGATTATATCATCTCCGACAGTTCCTTTAAGACTCAGGTCCCACAGGCTATGTGTCAACATCCCGCTTAGTCGCAAAGCATCTTCCTTCCCATAGCGACTACCATTGATTTGATATCACATACAAACTCTTTCGGCCCCACCTGGACACGTGGAAGGATCACTTTTTAATTAGGTTTAGAGTGAGATTAGGAAATTCTATAAGAGGTTAGGGCTTTGTAGAAGATTTCCAAGGTTTTAGGATTTATTTATCAGTTAATAATAAATGAATAGAGGAAAATCACTTAAACTTGATTTAAATGATTTGGGGAGAGATTATTCAATTAAATATGTTTAATTAAAATAGGAGGATTACCAAACTCTGGCAACAAGTGATTACCAAAGTCCAAAATAAGAAGAGCTCATGGAAAGGAAGATGGTTAACAAAGGCAGTTAGGACAACTATGATCAAGTCGGTCCTTTCGGCCATACCCACATACCAGATTTCAATTCTCCCTTTACCAATAAATATTAAAAAGAACCTAGATAAAATGTTTAGAGAATTTTATTGGTAAGGCCCATCAGAAGATAAAAAAATTGCCCTAATAAAATGGGATACCTTATGTAAACCTATTTCTAAGGGAGGCCTCGGCATTAAAAACCTTCTATGGCAAAACCAAGCCTTGGGAGCTAAACTTATATGGAGAATGTATAAGGAACCTAGATGTAAATGGATGTCGATATTATTACAGAAATACATTCTCAATGTGGATCCCATCAACATCTTCAGGTCCTCCACACATGTCAAAGGATCCAGGATATGGAATTTCATCAAAGAATGCTGAGGAATTATTAATAACTATTTATCGTGGGATGTAGGTGTAGGGGATCAAGTTCTTTTTTGGGAGGATTCATGGGCAGGTCTCACTCCCCTTAGCGATTTGGGTTTTTCCATGGAGTTTATGGAAGAATGTAAAAGAGTCAAAGGTGTCTTTCTCAAGGATTATATATGTAAGAAAGAGAGTAATAAATGGAGCCATTTAGAAGAAATTGACTCTGTATGGCAGGAGAAGCAGAAATTTATGTCAATAATGGAAAAGAGAGAAGTTGTACTTAAAAATGGATTAGACAGACTGATTTGGGCAGGATCAAAGAATGGTAACGATTCTGTAAAGGAGGGCTACAATATCATTATCCGAGAATAGAAGATGGATGATATAGATATCCCTCTGAACCTTTGCTAGAATAAATCTGGCCTCCTAAAAGTGGGTATGTTTCTATGGGCTGCCTTGCAAAATAAAATTCTGACAGCAGACAGATTTAAGAAATTGGGTTTTGAAGGGCCGTCCAGATGCCCCATGTGTGAGAGTCAATCTAAGGATGTTAATCACATCCTCCTCAACTGCCCATATGCCCAAAACTGCTAGAATTGGCTTCATAAATGTTTAGGCTGGAAGTCTGCTCTCCACGTTGATATATTAAGTAACCTTAAAGCATGGCCATCACTTTATAAAGATAATCTATATAAGGATATATGGACCATCTCCTCGACAATAGTTGTCTGAGAATTATGGAAAGAAAGAAATAGGAGGATTTTCATAGGTCAAAAATTACCATGGAGTTCAATCACAAATAAAATAGAAGCATCAATAGTAGAAAATATCAATAGTAATCTCAGAAACAAGCTAAGCTATGAAGAGGCATTCAAGAATTGGGATAACAAAATCAGAGCAAAATGGCCAAAATTAGATATTCCTCCCCTATATGGCAAAGGGGGACCCAAAGTGAAGGCTGACTGAGTTTCTTGCAAATGGATCCCTCTGAGAGAGGGATGGTATAAACTTAACTTTGATGGAGCTTCTAGAGGTAACCCCGGGGTAGTAGGTATTGGGGGGATTATTCACAATTGGAAGTCAGAAGCCATCGCTAAGTTCTCCAATCCCATAAATCCTTCCATGAATAACATGGCGAAATGCGTAGCGGCCTTAGAAGGTTTAAAATTGTGTAGGAGGATCAACTTATCCAAAGTAGTTATCGAAGGAGATTCGCAAATTATCATCAATGCCATTCGAAACAAGAAAACTCTCAATTGGTCCCTTAACTCAATAATAGAAGAGATTAACCAAGTTATCGAGGGGATCCCGAAGTATGAAATAAGACACACATATAGAGAGGGTAATACAGAGGTAGATAAGCTAACCAATCTAGGAGCCAACAGAGTTACAATTATGGATCGATATATCTAATAATCTACATAGGCTTATATTCTAAAAAACTTTTTTGGTTTTAACACAGATGCAGTAACATTCCAATTAATATGAATTTCTACTAAACAATAGGTTTGTAGTAGTTATAGGGGGATTAGTACAAATTATAGGAGGTCATTTAGCCCAAAGACATTAAATTTGGCTATAGGCAGATACTAGTATTAGCGGCCTTGCTTGAAGAGCCCCAAGCAACTAAAAATTATTACCTGTAAAACTTAGCTAAGATAGGAGGATAGGGATGGGCCGGGGTATTAGAGTAAGGGATGTAGGTACCTACAAACTTGGTTTATATTTTGTACATAGTACACCTTTTTATTCAAAGGTGTGCATCAGGTATTGAGTGTTTGCAGAGCCTTTTTTACAGGTAGCATAATAAATAGCAGAGCACTTGCAAATATAAACATAATTAAATGCACTCAGTTTTCCTGTTCCATGGTGAAAAACTACTAGCAAGGTATAAATTTGGATCATCATCTCTTATACTCGTGAGCTCATCATGAATCGGCAGGGAATCAGAAATTAATCCTTTTTCTCCTTGTTATCATTTCAACTAGTGATTACTTATTGAATAATAGCCGAAGCTAGAAGCTTAGTGCATTACTTGTATGTTTGCTTGGGGAAGTTATCATTATCATCATTAGTGGGATTCTGCCAATGATAATAATGATAGATAAGCATGTATGTCTGTAAGCATAATATCAAAGTTTGAGACTCTCCATGTAGGAGATGTTTTATGTTACAGTGTGATATAAGAAGATATAGCTTCATGATGTATAGCAGATGCTCCTATACCTTTGTACGGTCATTGATTAGAGATCATTTCATTAAGACTCACTAATAGGCAATTTCCAACCAGATAAATAGCATCTAGGCAAGAAGATATTGTTTCAAGAGTAAGTTTTGGATTCATAAATACTGATGACAGTTCACGGGTGAGAACGCCATCAAGTTATTCAGGGAATGCGAAATGTTAGCTTGTAGCCTCTAGGCTCCAGGTAACAAAGGAAAAGGGTATTATGCAAAGAGAAATACCACCCCACTTATTTGAGTGAAGTCCGAAAGGATCTCGAACAAGGGAAGGAGTCTTCTGGAAAAGTCTAGAATAACCGAACAATAGTTGTTTACAAAAAGTTTTATTGTTTATAGTTTCATAGAGGAAACATGGACACTAGACTCAGCACCTACTACATTAAGAGTGATCGAGCAATGGCTTTCAGAGGTTGCATTTATCTAGAAAGGTGGAATCAAATGCTGAATCCTATGCCAGATTCCACCAGAAGGGTGGTGGAAAAGTCCATTGGAGATCAATTCTTCAACAATCTTTATTCCTATAGAACAAATGGAGAAGTGATAGGGCAATTCATTGCCCTGTCCGTCTTTGCTAGCAAAAGCAAAGAAGATATTATTAAGGTGGCTAAAGAAGTTTTTGCTAAGGAGCACTTAGAAGGGTTGGAAAAGATGGTTTACTATGTAGACCATAACCTTACAATACCCTACCCGGAAGTCATGAAAAATAGGCCGTACTGCATTTGAAAAAGTCAATGGTTGCATGATCGCATGAGCCCGAAAGGCTTCATGTGATCATGCAATAAGCCTTTGAGATCTCACCCTATTGCCACATAGACACCCGGGCCCGCTAGAACCTTCACCACCTCAGTCCAAATGGATACATCACCGTCCACGGACCCACCGCTGGAGTCAAAGTCCCTACTGACCGCTAGAGGCTTGTCGCATGGTTGCATGCACTTAGGAAGCCGCATGTGATCATGCGACAAGCATGAAACCACACCACATAAACTGTTGTGAACTGCCTTAACTGTGACCGTTGATGGTTTGTCGCATAGTTGCATGGGCTTGAAAGAGCCCATGCGATCATGCGACCAATCGTAAGATGTTAACCACTGACCGCTGGCGGCTTGTTGTTTGCTTGACTGCTGACTGGCCCCGCAGTGACGTTAGAAACTGGGACCCACATGGTCACGATAGCGCGCTTAGGAAATATGCCACCTCACTCAAAAAATGCAGACCCACTGAGATTCTAATCTGACCATTATCGCATGATCTCATGGGCTCAAAAGATTCCATGAGATTATGCGACAGCCGTCGGATCTCCACTGCATTTGCATGGCTATGAGGAACTCGGACCCGCCTAGTCGGAGTTGCACACTTGAAGGTCAAAAACACTGAGAATTTTTGGACTGAAAGTCAAAAACATCCTGAGCCTTGAGAGAGAAGGTTGAAAACACACTGGATTTTCGGGCCAAAAGGCAGAAAACACAGAGGGTTTTGACACTTGAGCATTTCTTGGAACAAATAGGATGCAGCCAAAAAGGGAATGATAGGGAAATTTTGGGCAACTGTACTTTCACAATAGTAGATTAAAGGGTGACTCCATAATACATGGTTGACATTATTATACACTCTTAGAGAAAATACTTGGAAATGATAATCATGATCGGATTCCCTTTGACATGAAGGTATTCATAGCTAATTTGTTATCATTATATGGACTAAGTCATGTTAATTATGTCACTGTAAGGAGTTAATAAAATCCCTGAGGCGATGCCCCTAGGAAGGGGATCAATGGATACTTTTACTGTTTTGCTACACAGCTAGACATGGGTAAGAGTATATGAATATATGTATAGGTATATACATATATTCATATTCTTCTTAACAAACCTTGCTAAGTGCTATATTAATGATGTCCTTAGATAGGATAATGGTATATACATATGCTTATATATATATGCACATTATATATATGTATATATAAACGTATGTATATACCATCTTATCTTACTTTAAGCTAGCAAGGTCTTCTAAGCATTGTTTTTACTCAGGGAAGCATTTCGTGTTGCAAAAGAGGAGGCATAGTTAGTAAAATTGCATGCATTTGAGAATACAGTACGGAACCTAGTCACAATTGGTATTCCTATATTAAGTTAAAGGATCCTTAAGTTAGAGTATATATTAGGTATATAGATATATATATACTAGTAATAGTATATATAGATATATTTACTGATGCCTAAAGCTAAGATATAATGATTTGCAAGATCAGAATCAGGAAGTCTTCAATCCTGTTACCTTTTATAGTTTAATATATATAAATATAGATATGTTGATAACAGTATATCTATATTTATATACATTTGATCACCTCCAGAAAACAATCTAAAAGAGGAAATAATTCAGCTAGGAAATTTAAAATTAAGTTGGAACATTCAGCACAGGATACATGTATGACAAGAACTGGGGATGTATTGAGCAACAAATAAAGTTATTACTTGCTTTAATGGGAAACTTGCAATTGAATCATTTCCTTAATTGAGAATGTAGTATCAAGAGATAGGGACATATGTTTTTATGGTATATATATATATATATATATATATATATATACGGGTGTTTGTATATATATATTTATATATAAATTCTAGCTTCCTCCTATGAGTATTTCAAAATGGCTTATATATAATAACTAACAAGGCTTCAGAGTATGTTTGGCTTAAGGTACTGGACGTTCTTCTCTTTCCTGTTACTTTTATATATAAGAGTCATAAATATAGGTATACTGATGACAATATACATATATTAATATATAGAGCTTTGCAAATATATATTTATATATTGGATAAGCCTCGGAAGATCTCACAGATCCGGTAAGGGTATGAACACATGGTTATATATATATAATCTACATATATATATAACCATATGTTCAAACTAATTATTTTTTGCCTTACAATTTGAGGAGATTGGAAATCATTGCAGCTTTTGCTGAATGATGTAAATATTAGAGGCCCATAATGAAACTCTGCTATTATCTTCTTTCCGATAGTTAGCCAGGTATGACTTGAAATTAGTCAGAGCACTAGTATAGTACTGAGGAGCATATTTAGTTCTACTCTAAATATGCCTAAAATGTTAAGACTCTCATGGTAGGAATTGTTAAACTTTAGCGGTAAGGATTTTTAATCACAAGAGTATTTGTTTCTAGTATTATATTGTTAATAATAAAAGTGTTTAACTACAGGCTTCATAGTCAATATCAAATATTCTTAGATAGGTTATGTAGCCGAGATGTAGATTTTTTATCTTGATGCAAGTTAACCTTGGTCTCAGAGGAATTTTGTCTTGTTTTTTTTCAGGAAGGACTATCATTCGGATGTTCAACACATATACTTGACATAGTAGGAGGATCAGAAACTCTACTTCAATTGTACAAATGATGTAATCCTTGTCTAATCACCATTCTATGTATAATTCATGATTTTAAAAAAAGCAATCTAGAGTTTTTTTGGGACGTGGGTATGCCTACGTAAAATATGTACAAATCTCGATAGGTATCGAGCCGTGGGTATGCCTACGGAAAATTTGTATTTTAACAAATCTCGACAATTGTCGAGTTGTGGGTATGCCCATGTAAATTTTTGTATAAGGTCAAGACCTATGGTCCCGGGCAAGGCTGGAGGTTTTCTCAGCCCTGCTCTTTCCTACTAGCGCCTGCAGTGAGCGGGGTCACATTGTAATATAACTATTTATATTAATAAAAAATGTCTAGGGCTTCGGCCTTTTACCGATCAAAAAATAAAAAATAAAAAAAATAGGAGGATTTAATGGCATAAAAATTAATTAATTAATTAATTAATAAATGATGATGTCATCAGGGGTTTTTAGAAAATAAAAATATTTTTATTTTCTAAAGGATTTTTAGGTGTATACATGTTGCCCCTCTTTGATGTGATGCCACAAGTGGCGTGGAATGAAAGATAAGAAAATAAGATGCCCCAAGTTAGGATTTAGAGGAATAAGGGGTTGTGCCCCCTCGAGAAAATAACGCAAAGAGGAAATATTGTAGAATTTTCTCAAAAGGAAATAGAAAGGAAGAGTAAGGAAGGAAAGAAGAAGGGAGGATAAATAACCATACTTCCAAGAGCAAAAGATGGAGGAATGCAAGATGAGATGGAATGAAGAATTCAAGATGCAACTATATGCAAAGATGCAAGAGTAAGCTATATGATGCAAGATGAGGGGGATTTTGGGGAGCTCCAAGTGTAAATGTGGAGAGCACAACCTAGTTTGATATAGCAACATTAGAGACATGCGAAGGATACTGGGATCATAAGGCCTTGTTGCCAGCGTTTCATATGACTAACCTGAAAAAGACACGCAAGGTTGCCCCAACATCATGCATGAACCCAAGAGGAAGCATGGTAGAAACGATGCTAGAGAAACTACAAACAAATGACATTTCCCAAGTGCACCATGTAATCAAGAAGATCACATGTGAACCGTGCAAGGGTCATAGTCGATTGACTCATAGGCAAAAGCAAAAGATCAAAAGACCTTGCCCTAGATTGCCCTCATTCACAACGCACCATGATATAAAGGATCATGGTGACTTTGAGGAGAGGAACAACAAGAAGATGTAAAAGATTAACAAGATCCAAAGGACAAAATCCAAGACCAAAATGATAACTCCAAAAGACATACTTTTCCAAGGAGAGAGATTGGTGTGAGTGATGGTGGAAAGATTGGTCTGAATGTGTGGAAGGATACATTGACACAAACCTGGTGTGATTGGTGGAAGATTAGGTCTGACGGGAGGAAGGATACATCCTCAAGGACCCGTTGATTGATGGGAGAATGAGTGTTGTTGTTCGCTAGCAAATGATGAAGTTTAAGATAATCATTGTGATCAAGAATAGTTGATAATTAATGTTGCTAAAGGACAAGGCTAGATGGGACAAGTTATCTAATCAAATATTATTGTAGGAATGATGAGGATATGTACAACAAGATGCGAAGATATGTATAATAGATGGGAAGATATTTACACCAGATATGTACAGAAGCTCAGGATTTGGAACAAGAAGATCTCGCTATACAGGATATATATAGGAAGGATTGCGCTATACAAGATATAAACAAGAAGCTCAGGTTTTGGGATAGGATTTGATTGCTGCATTGGATAGGCTTGAGGATAGAACACCTTGGGATGAAGGGCTGGTGATGGGGATGGGGATTGGAAGATGAGGATTGGGGATGGGAGGGAAGGGAGTTTGATAGATAATGACTTAGTCCACAATGCATGGCACTTGTTTCCAGGTTTTCACCAACATACTTGTCCAAGGCGCTTGAAATGCCAAGTTTTCACCATTGGATGATTATTTTTCTTGGTTTTTTTTCTTTCTTTTTTTCTTTTTTCTTAATTTTTCCATTTTTTATGGATTTTCAGAATATGTAGAATCTGGCTCAGCCATAGAACCTCTTCAGATGTATGATGTTGATAGGATCATTCAAAGGCTCACCTTTTGGTGTTGATAACTGATAGGCTCCAAAGCCAAAGCATGATGTGACAATATAAGGCCCCAACCAAGTAGGTTCAAACTTGCCTTTCTTTTCTTGATGTGCTTGGACTTTCTAATTTTCCCTTAGGACCATGTCACCTACTTGGAATTGTCTTGAATGGACCTTCTTGTTATAACTCCTTTTGAGTCGATTTTGATATGCAACTAGGTGATCATATGCTTGCTTCTCTTTTCATCTAGTAGATCCAGCTGTGTGAGACATGTCACACGATAGTCTTCATCAGTGGTATAGTACTTCATGGAGACTCGCAATGATGCAAGTTTGACCTCAATGGGTAGAATGGCTTCGACACCATATATAATAGAATATAGGATGGTGCATGTGGAAGTGTGATAAGAAGTATGATAGGCCCAAAGGGTAGGATTTATTTGGAGGTGCTAGTCATGACCAGAATCATTGACAACCTTCTTGAGAATTTTCAGAATGGTTTTATTGGTTGCCTTAGCTTGGCCATTTCCTTGAGGAAAGTATGGACTGAAGAAACAATGGTGGATGTGGAGTCTGGCACACAGATCATCCATATGCTAGTTTTCAAAAGGTGTGTCATGGTCTGTGAAGATGGTAGATGGTATGTCGAAGCTATAGATGATGTGGTAAAGGATGAACTTGGATATTTGGATGCCACTAGTGAGGGTGAGTGAAATTGCTTCAACCCATTTTGTGAAGTACTTTGTGGTATTTGTGATGTATTTGTCCATCTAAGGAAAGGGGAGTGATTAACCCAATGAGGTCAAAGCCCCAACATGAAAATGGCCAAGGTGGTGCAATGGGCTGCAAGTTTTGTGCTGGTGTATGAATTAGATTTGCATGTCGCTGACATGGTAGACATTTCATGACAAATTCACAAGCATCATGTTCCATGGTAGGCCAATAGTACCCAACTCAAAGCAACTACTTTTCCAGAACCATGCCACTTGTGTGGGCACCACAAATTCCAGTGTGGACCTCTTGTAAAGCCAGGACAACCTTGTTTGAATCTAAACACCTAGAGAGAATGTTATGATATCCTCGATGATAAAGGGTGTTGGCTATAAGAGTGTAGCGGGAAGCTCTACGAATTAAGTTTTGGCGTTGGGTGTTGATGAGATGGGGATATATGATACCATTTTTCAGATATACATGGATGTTGTGGTACCATGGGGACTGTGGACCAACCAAGACACACACCATTTTTGAATCAACGTTCTCATAAGCATGCGTATGTAGCTTCTTGACTAAGAATTCGTATTGCATTGAGTCATGAGGGATTTCTAATAAGGATCTAATGGGTGTCATTGCATCATTCACTTTTCTCTGAAGCCGTAGTATATGTGTGAATTGTAGATTCAGGAAATGCTCTTTTAGTCTGTCCACCAGTTCTTTGTAGGGTAGTAGCTTATCATCCTTTGTCTGAAATTCATCTAGGACTTGCTTAATTATTAGCTGCGAGTCTCCAAACACTTGCGATTATGTGATATTCCATTGGATGGTTATTTTAAGACCTAATATGAGTGCCTCATATTCTGCAATGTTATTAGTACATGGGAAACCAAATTTGAATGATTTTGGAATATAGTCACCTTGAGGTGTGACAAATAGGATCCCTGCCCTTGAGCCATGTGATGTATAGGAACCATCAAAGTATAGCTTCCATATGGGTTATTCTTCGATCATACATAGATGCTCATCAGGGAATTCCATGATTAGTGGATAAGCATCCACTGGAGGTGCTTCTACTAGTTGGTCAGAAATTACTTTCCCTTTGATGGCTTTTTGATCTATGTACTAGATGTCAAATTCATTGAGTAGCATGACCCATTTTTCCATACGGCCTGTGAGAGTTGTCCTTGATAACAGATGCTTGAGCGAGTATACTTTTGAGATGAGCTTGATTGTGTGGTTGAGCATGTAATGTCTAAGCTTTTGAGTGGTGAAGACCACTGCAAGGCATGCTTTCTCCATTGGTGAATAATTGAGCTCATAGCCAACTAGAGTTTGACTGATCTAATAAATGGCTCTCTCTTTATTGTTGTCATCATGTTGTGCTAAGAGTGCCCCCAACATTGTAGTGGTTGTTGAAATGTATAGTATGAGAGGGCATCTTGAAACTGGTGGTACAAGGATGGGAGAGTTGGCTAGATACTATTTTAACTTATCAAAGCTTCTCTCAAAAATAGGATCCCAATTGAAGCTTGTGTCCTTGTGGAGCAGATGCGTGATTGGTTGGCACTTGTCTGCTAGCTGTGAGATAAATCAACATACTAATTGGAGCTTTCCTTGTAGGATCCTAAGCTGCTTGAGAATTCTAGGAGGAGGCATTTTTGTAATGGCTTTGAACTTTTTGGGATCAATCTCTATGCCGCACCACGATACAATGAATCCTAGAAGCTTTCCAGATGTTACACGAAAGACACACTTCTTTGGATTCAACTTCAAGCCATAGTGATGGAGATGAACAAATACACTCTCAAGGATGTTTAGGTGTTCACCTCGTATCTAAGATTTTGCAAGAATATCATCCACATAGTCTTCTAGGATCTTGTGGATCATATCGTGGAAGATAGTTGTCATTTCTTATTGATAGTCCTGCGTTCTTCAGCCCAAATGGCATCATGTTGTAATAGAAGGTACCCCATGGTGTGGTGAATGTTGTTTTGTGTTGATATTCTTCTTCTATTCAGATCTGATTGTATCCTGATAAGCCATCCATGAGTGACAACATCTCATGGCTTGCTATAATATCTACTATCATGTATGTTGGGTAGTGGGAAATCATCTTCGGGACGTGCTTTGATTAAATCCCTGAAGTCTGTGCAGATTCTTATCTCTCCTGAAGGTTTGGTAACAAGCACCATGCTAGAGATCCAATCTAAATAGTCTATAGCTCTAATAATCTTGGCTTGGAGGAGCTTCTCTAACTCTATTTTCACCAATAGGGCTACTTTAGGATGCATTTTCCATAGCTTCTACTTTACTAGCTTGGCATTGGGGTCTACTGCCAGATTGTGCACAACAAGATTTGGATCAAGCCCTAGCATGTGTGCATATGACCATGCAAAATTTATAACGGATTCTCTATGAAGCCCATTTCTTCACCTTCTGCTAGAGATGCTGCAATGTAGGTGATTCTTGGACATTCTTCTGTGCCCAAGTTGACTAGCTTGGTTTCCTCAATGATGATAGGTGACTGCTCTGTCCTGTAATCCTGGATGGGAGGAAGAGGCAAGTCTCCATCTTCTAGCACCTCAGAGAGGTTTTCACCAGAACATACGCCCTTTATTTTATCTTTTTTGGAGTTGGAATGAGCCCCAAAAGGGTTTTCACATAAGGACTTGTTCTTTTTTTTTTTCCTATTTCAATTTTACGGCTAGAGATTGCCTCCTTCCCGAAATATCCTTTAGGGTCAAGATTGCAAACATGAGTTTCTTCTGGATCTTGATTTTCTTGTTGGCCTGATGCTCCCATGAACCTTAGGAGTGCTTGTGTGGTGGAACTCATCGATGTGTGTGATGCTTGGTTGATCTTATTATATGAGTTTAGGGTGGATGAGGGGAAGTTTTATGATATTAATAACAAGTTGGTGGAGGATAGAAGTGCCCAGGAGGGTATCATCATCAAAGATGTCATCATATGATTTCTTTTCTTCCTCATTAGGGATGTCTTGGATCTCTACGAGGTTGTCCTAGCTATTCAAGAAGGGAACATTGGTCATTTTGGTGCCCCCGATTGTGGTATTGGGCTCTTGTATATGTAGGTGAGGGGTATTAAATCCAAGACCTTGATGTTGTGGATTCTTTGATGATGTGATGGGATCTTTGCTTTTGTCTTCTTGTAGTCCTAGACCACCACCTTGGTATTTCCATTGTTCTATGGCATACTTGTGTGATTATGGATATTTGTCTTTGAAGTAGCCAAGGAGTTGAGTGTCATGTGGTGGGGAATATCTGTAAAACCACCTATTGATGTCAAGGTCCATCTCTTGACTATTTATGTTGCCATGGGAGATAAAAGTCATAGGTCCCATTTGCTTGATTTCATGATTTTCTTTAGTGGGCTTGCTTTGATCGTTTGGGCGCCCTTGTGTATGTGGATCAAGCGGGAGGGCCCCTACTGCAAATGCATCATTCAGGGTGTATTTGCCATAGCCCTGGTTTTTGATCTTGATAGAAGAGAGAGTGGAGGCAAGGATAGTCTCTGGATCATAATGGAATCATGAAGAGCTGGTGATAGAAGTACCAATGTCAATTCTAGGACAATGGGTGGAGTGAGGGAATGATGCTTCCATCGCACGATAATATGCAAAGGGTTGGGGATCTGCATGGATGGTAATCTCAGTGTCTTGATGCAAAAATTTGACGCACTGATGGTAAGTAGATGGTACAGCCTTGATGGAATGGATCCATGGTCGACCGAGGAGGATGTTGAATGGTAAGGCAAGATCAACAACATGGCAGATGGTGTCTTGTGTTGCTGGGCCTAGCTTGATAGGAAAAAGAATGGTATCTTCAAAGGTATGCTCCAAGTTGTTATATGCCTTGATGGTGATAGCTTCATGTGATACATGAGCTCCTATGAACCCTATTTGCTAAATGAATTTCAAAGTGCACAGGTTTAGGGATGAGCCATTATCTATCATGACCCTTTTGATGGAAAAATCTCTGACCATGATGGTGATGCAGAGGGGGAGATTATGGTCAGGTGCAATATATGGTATATCATATGGCTCGAAGGATAGAGCACATGATGTGGATAGGTGTCCCACAAGGTTTTCAAACTGGATAGCATTTATGTTCGTGGAGACATGTCCTTTGTGAAGGGCTCAGGTGAGGATTTCCTGATGGAGGGGTGAAGTGCGGAGAAGGTCAAGGATGGAGATTTGGGTAGGTGTATTCCCAAGATGTTCTATAAGGTTATATTGCACATTGTGTGTTGGCCTTGGACGTGCACCGATGATAGTTATCCAACCTCTGTGGGTGGTTGTTAGGAATAAGGTGTCTCAACCTTGGATAATTCCTATTCTTATTATTTGTTTTGTAAAATGTATTTCTTGCAAATAATGTTGATGTGTCAGCATCTTGAATTGTGTGTAAGGAGATCATGGCTAAAATAGTTATGACGGGTTCCTATTTTCTCAGAGAATGGTAAAACCCTAATACAGTTATCTTTGGGAGTAGCCCTAAAAAGTGAAGTGCATGATATAAGCTTTTTTAGGGTTGCGAAGAGATGTGATGCGAGTGTATTGTTGCAACATTTTTTATGCTACCATGATTTGTCTTCAAGGGTTTTGAAATCTTCTGAAAGAACTTGCATTGCAAGTGTATTGTAAGCTGTAATAGTTTTTGATCAATACATTGTGCAGGTTTTGGAGTGCTGGGGTTTTTACCAAAAGGTTTCCCCAGGGTATATCATTGTGTCATTCTCTATTCTTCTATATGCATGGTATGTGGTTGTAATATCTTTGTTAAAGTAGTTAACGAATCTAAAATTGTAAGGATTTATAAGAATTTGCACAATACTCTCCTATAGAGATTAGCGTAGGAAGCTATTTCTGCACCTGAGTTTCCTTACAAGTGGTATCAGAGCTTGATCAACTTTTGATCCTAGTTGTTGGGTAGGGTTTTTTGAGTTGATCTCAAGTTTCAGTGGGAGTTTTTTGTAGAGCATTCTGAAACTTATTTGCAGATTGAGATGGCAAGTTCATCATATGGAAGAATGGAGGTGGAGAAATTTAATGGCACTAATTTCAAGTTGTGGAAACTCAAGATGGAAGACATGTTGGAAGATCATGACCTATGGGAAGTGACTTCAAGGGCTACAAGACTAGCAACTATAGCTCAAGCAGATTGGGATATCAAAGACCGTAAAGCTAAGGGTCTCATAAGACTCTGTTTAACTGATGTAGTTCTTTTGAATGTTCTAGATGAGAAAACCGCAAATAGTTTGTGGGAAAGACTTGCGGCCATGTATCAGGCCAAATCTTTGGTGAACAAGTTTTTCTTGAGGAAGAAGTTGTACTCTCTATGAATGGAGGAAGGTGGATCCTTAATAGATCATTTAAATGCATTTAATCTGCTGGCTACACAGTTGACATTAGCTGGTGTCAAGTTAGAGGAGGAGGATCGTTGCTACACACTTTTGTGTTCTTTACCGGATTCATGGGACCATCTTGTGATGGCTCTCGGAAGCACGTTAGTCACTTTCAAAATGGATGATGTGGTGTCTTTGCTACTATCAGAGGAGATGTGGAGAAAGGCTTCCGTTTCAGAAAAAAGAAGCCCTTGCTGTTCGTGGGAGATCCACTGAAAGAGGGAAGAAAAATGACAATAAGTCTGACAATAAGGGTAGATCCAAATCCCATGGGAAATCAAAGACTTCCAATAAGTCCAAGGCAAAATGTTGGAACTGTGATAAATCTGGGCACTTCCATAAAGACTGCAAAGAGCCGAAGAAGAAGAAGAAAGGTTCAGATTCAGCTTCAGAAAGATCTCAAGAAGATGGCGATACATTCATCGCAGCTTTGGTAGCCCATGCATCTGATGATGTGTGGTTGGTTGACTCGGGTGCATCTTTTCACATGACCTCTCATCAAAACTGGTTCTCAAAATATGAAGAGTTCGATGGTGGAAAGGTGTACTTGGGTGATGATTCTCACCTAAAGATAGTTGGACGCGAAAGGGTCACTATCAAATTTCTTGATGGATGAGTAAAGGGAATCAACAGAGTTATGCACATTCTAGGTTTGGCATGAAACCTATTATCTGTAAGTATGTTGAATGATGTAGGTGTGCAAGTTGTTTTTTCGAAAGAAGGATGCAAGATGATGAGAGGATCAATAGTGCTTGCAAGGGGTACTAGGAGAGGTACCTTATTTCAGCTAGATGCATGTATTCCTCTATGTAATAGTTCTTCATCCTCACCATCTGAACAAGCAGTGAAGAAGTCTGTGGCTATTGGTTCTGATGGTTGTGCAAACACTTTGGAAGGTAAGCTTCCTGCAGAAAAGACAATGTTGTGGCATATGAGATTTGGCCACATTGGTGAAAAGGGTCTCAGAACCTTGAAAAATAAAAATCTTGTTGAGGGGTTAAATGATTGCAATCTCAAGTTCAACTTCTGAAAACACTGTTTCTATGTTAAACAAAATCGTGTTCAGTTTTACTCTAGTTCTCACAAATCTTCTGATGTTTTGGATCTTATTCATTCTGATGTATTTGGTCCTGTAAAATTTCCTTCAATCTCCAAGTCTTTATTTTTTGTATCTTTCATAGATGATTACAGTAGAAGGACGTGGATTTATTTCCTTAAAAGTAAGACATAAGTCTTTAGTCGGTTGAAGGAATTTAAAGCTCTTGTAGAGAATCAGACTAGTAAGAAGATTAAGTGTGTGAGAATTGACAATGGTGGTGAGTTTTGCTCAGCAGAGTTTGAATAGTTCTGTAAAGAACAAGGTATGGAGAGGCATAAGACAACTCCTTATACCCCACAGCAAAATGGAGTTGTAGAGAGAATGAACAGGACACTGATGGAGAAGGCTAGGAGTATGCTTAGAGGAGCTGGTTTAGAACAAAGGTTTTGGGCCGAAGTTGTGGCCACTGCTTGCTATCTGGTTAACAGATCTCCTACATCAGCCCTTGTTGGTAAGACACCCATGGAGGTGTGGTCTGGTAAGAAGCCTTCAATTAGACATCTTCGTGTTTTTGGTTGTGAAGCTTATGCACATGTTCCAAAGGAGAAAAGATCTAAGTTGGAAAACAAAGCTGTTAAATGTATTTTCATCGGATACAGTGCTGGTGTGAAAGGATACAAGCTTTGGGATCCTGTGACTAGTAAGGTGTTGTATAGTAGAAATGTTATTTTCAGAGAGCTAACATCTTCTCCTATTGTGCTACAACTAGATGAAAAATAAAAGGAAAAAGATGTTGTTCAGTTGCCTCCTACCCTTGAGAAGACTGAACAGAGAGACCAAGTTGGGCCTAATGATGAGGAGAGCTCTAGCAGTTCTGATAGTTCCGAAGAAGAGGAAAAACAACCTCAACCGTAGCCCTTGAGGAGATCCATGAGAGAAAGAAAGCAACTAGAAAGGTTTGGTTATTCTATGTTAGATTCCAGTTGTGCCTTTGCTTTGATTACTAACACTGATGAGCCTAGATCTGTGAAAGAGGCTTTGGGCATGGAAGATGCAGGTTCCTGGATTGAGGCTATGGATGATGAGATGGCTTCATTGGAGAAAAACAAAACTTGGGACCTTGTACCTTTGCCTAAAGGGAGAAAATCTGTTGGCTGTAAATGGGTGTTCAAGAAGAAATTCTGTGCAGATGGCAGTGTTGAAAGGTACAAAGCTAGATTGGTTGCAAAGGGGTATTCACAGGTAGAGGGAATAGATTATGGTGAAATATTCTCTCCTGTTTCAAAGTTGACATCCATTAGATTTATGTTATCTCTTGCTACATAATATTATTTAGAGGTAGAACAGATGGATGTGAAGACAACTTTCCTTCATGGTGATTTGGAGGAAGAGATTTATATGTCACAGCCTGAGCACTACATTGTTAAAGGTAAAGAATCCTTAGTTTGCATATTAAAGAAATCTCTATATGGTTTGAAGCAATCTCCTAGGATGTGGTACCTTAAGTTTGATGCCTTTGTGTTGGCAATTGGATTTGTAAGATCAAAATCAGATCATTGTGTTTATTTCAGAGTTGAAAATGATCACCTTCTTATTGTTGCATTATATGTTGATGATATGTTGTTGTTTGGGAAGGGTAAGGGTATGATTTTTTATTTTAAATCTCAGTTGTCAGCACAGTTTGAGATGAAAGATCTTGGGGCAGCTAGGTACATCTTGGGTATGGAAATTAGTAGAGACAAGTCTAACAAAAAACTTTGGTTAAGTCAGAGAAAGTATGTGAAGTCTGTGTTGGATAGGTTCAACATGGCAGATTGTAGACCACTATGTGTTCCTATTTCTATGGGAACAAAGTTATCTGTAGATGATTGTCCAAAATCTCCTAGTGAGGTGGAGGACATGAGTAGAGTACCTTATGCTAGTGCAGTTGGCAGTCTTATGTATGCTATGGTCTGTACTAGACCAGACATTGCCTAAGCAGTGGGAGTCCTGAGTCGGTTTATGGCTAACCCTGGACGGGTACATTGGGATGCAGTTAAGCGAGTATTCAGATATTTGAGGGGTACATTAGATTACTCCATATGTTATCATGGTAACTCTTCTGGATCTTCGCATTCAGTTTGTATTCATGAGTTTGTGGATTCAGATTGGGTAGGTGATATTGACAGCAGGAGATCCACCAGTGCTTATGTGTTCACTATGTTTGGTGGTGCCATTAGTTGGATGAGTAAGCGACAACCTATGGTTGCTTTGTCCACTACAGAAGCTGAGTACATGGCTACTACTCATGCTTGTAAAGAAGCCATTTGGCTTAGAAGATTGTGTTCTGATGTTGGTGTTGATGCAGAACATATTACTATTTGGTGTGATAGTCAGAGGGCTATTTGCCTTGCAAAGAATCCAACTTTCCATGACAGAACGAAGCGCATTGATGTGCAGTTTCACTTTGTGAGAGATATGGTGGAAGATGGAAAGGTAAATTTAGAGAAGGTAGATACTATGAAGAATGTTGCAGATGCATTAATGAAACCAGTGGGCACTGAGAAGTTCAGATGGTGTTCGAAGTCTATGGGCCTTTTGGCCTATAGCGGTTAGTTCCTGTTATGTTCCTGTTGCTCTTACAAGGTGTTCGACAAGTGGGAGAATGTTAGGAATAAGGTGTCTCAACCTTGGATAATTCCTATTCTTATTATTTGTTTTGTAAAATGTATTTCTTGCAAATAATGTTGATGTGTCGGCATCTTGAATTGTGTGTAAGGAGGTCATGGCTAAAACAGTTATGATGGGTTCCTATTTTCTTAGAGAATGGTAAAACCCTAATACTGTTATCTTTGGGAGTAGCCCTAAAAAGTGAAGCGCATGATATAAGCTTTTTAGGGTTGTAAAGAGGTGTGATGTGAGTGTATTGTTGGAATGTTTTTTATGCTACCATGATTTGTCTTCAAGGGTTTTGAAATCTTCTGAAAGAACTTGCATTGCAAGTGTATTGTAAGCTGTAATAGTTTTTGATCAATACATTGTGCAGGTTTTGAAGTGTTGGGGTTTTTACCGAAAGGTTTCCCCAGGGTATATCATTGTGTCATTCTCTATTCTTCTGTATGCATGGTATGTGGTTGCAATATCTTTGTTAAAGTAGTTAACGAATCTGAAATTGTAAGGATTTATAAGAATTTGTACAATACTCTCCTATAGAGATTAGCGTAGGAAGCTGTTTTCGCACCTGAGTTTCCTTACAGTGGTAACAACACACTGACTATCTACTCCTTTGATGTGGATGACATTGAATATGGGTTAAACTTGGGTTATACATCCAATGAATTTGTTGTAGTTGATATGGGCAGCAGTGTAGTCTTTGTGGTCAGCATGGTCTCCTTACTTGGCATTGCCTTGGTTTTAGGGTGGAGGATTAACATTGGCTTGGTTCTTCCCAGCATTGTGTTGCAGAAACACGTTCTGATAAATTTACAAATTGGTATTAGGTGAGGCTTGTGCAGGTGTGTCTAGTTGGATCTCCTTTCTATCTATGAGATATTGGATGTAATGCTTTAGTTTCATACACCTTAGGGTAGTGTGTCCTTTGACGCGATGATAATCATAGTACTCGTGATCATTGTACCAATTGGGTTTGGGAGTGGCATCATCAAATTGCATAATTAGTGGGTATGTGATTAAGTTGGCCTTGGCCATTTGGTGAAAGATAACATCTAGAGGTTCACCAAGTTGTGTGAAGGTTCTCTTCTAGTAAGTCTGGGCTCTAGGTCTATTCTGATTGGGCATTATGGAGATGGCATTAGCCTAATTGTTCAGATTGCCTTGATTTACTTGATGCACTTATTGTTGATAGCTCTGCATGGGTTGCTGATGGATTTGAGGCTACTATTGCTGATATGCGGAAGTAGGTGTAGGACTAGCCACAACTATTTGGACATGATTAGTGTTTGTGGCTCCATCAGTGATAGTATTTTTGTTTTGATTCCAATAATGAGATTTGTCATTACTAGATTTTTTGTTGGAATCATCTTTGTGATGTCGAATTATGCCATCATCTAAGAGATCTCTTTCAATATCTATCCCCTTGCCTTTGATATCTTGATACGTTTGGATGCAGTTCATCCTCATGAAGTGGGATAGTTTGGGATGTAGGTTATTGATGAAGATCTTGGTTAGATGTTTCTCAGGTGGTTGATATGATAACCTGGTAGTGAGGTTTTTCCATCTTTGCAAGTAGTCTGCTAGGATTTCTCCTTCTTTTTGTTTTGAGTTACATAGGTCTAGTAAAGATAACTCATTCTCAACATTGTCGGAATATTGGGCAACGAACTTCTCAGAGAGCTCGGAAAAAGTTATGATGGTTTGTGTCCTTCTTCAATTGTACTCATTTTAGAACATATACAATTATGTTGGCTTCCTCTCTCCAGTATGTCTGAGCAACATTCTTTTCTATCATCAGTGTCCTTGCATAATCAACAATTGATCTATTCCTCCTTTCAGCAATCCCATTATGCTAAGGTGTTCTTGTAGCAAAAACCTATCTTTTTATACCATGCTCTTTACAATAGTTAGTGAATTCATAAGAAATAAAATCACCACCTCTATCAGATCTCAAGCATTTTAGTTCTTTCCCAGTTTCTTTCTCTACTTTTGCTTTATACCATTTAAACATCTTAAATGCCTCAGATTTCTCTTTTAAAAACATTACAGTCATCAATCTAGTGTAATCATCAACAATCAAAGGTATCCTGTAAAACCACTCAATAGCAGTCCCTCCCAAGCTTTTGGGGAATATGTGTAAAAGGTAATTATCATTGGAAGCCACTTCTTGGCATGCCATATATAACTCTTTGATGTGGTTTACAAGGTCTCCTTTCCCTCGATATTTATCAAATTTGGTTGTTTCAAAGTGCTTAGGGAAAGGAACAGTTGTGATTGATCGATCAAACAGATTGAGACACACCTCTTAAAACTTGAAGGTCTTGTTCTTTGTGCCAGCTTTGAGTTCTTTAAGAGCATTCTTCATTTCTTCCCACTCAGTGTTGATTGGCGTTGGAGCGGGTACTCCCATTTGGAAAGGGTCTAACGGTGCTAGTGAATAAGGGTGATTTTGAGGTGGATATTATGGAGTGGGATATGGAGATTGCCCAACAAAATAGGTGGATTGGAATGGATGTTGGGGTGATGATTGCTGGGGATGATCCTGTTGTTGAGGCGTGGGGGAGTATTGTCATGGAGGATATGGAATTACTTTTTGTTGTTGGGGGATGATGGGATGTTGCTGTTGCGATGGGTAAGATGATGCTTGTTGTTGTGGGGTGATGGGATGTTGTTGCTGCTATGTTGGGAAGTACTATTGTTACAGAGGAGGTTAGTGGAATGCTGCAACTTGTTGGTAGGCTTGGCCTTGATGTACTTGGCTTTGCACTTTGTTGATGTAGGATGAATGCATTCCTACATTGCTTAAGGGTGGAATGAATGTTGGGAAGCATGAAGCAAGGGGCGGTTATGCCAGGTAGTTTGCGAGATGGGAAGAACTTTGTTGTTGGGGAGGTGGAACTATATGCAAAACGGTAGGTGGCATGGATAGAAAGTTGGCATATGAAGGAAAGGATGAAGCTGGCAAAGGCTATGATTGTTATTGTTGCACTACTTGAGGAAATGTGGCTTGTTGGTTTGTAGACATGGATGCGAGAGAGTGGGTTGGTATTCCCAAAGCTTGCATCTCTTCGTGAGTAAGGCTCCAACAAGAACTAGTGTGTGGTGGGAATTGTGATGCGGAAGATATTGGAAATGTATATGTGATGGGAGTTTGGAATGTGAATGGTGGATTTGGAAATCCCATGGAAGGAATACCTATTGTGAATGCAATTTGTTGGGCTTCTGCTTGGGTAAATGTTTGTTGGGGTGTGGATGGAGATGCTTGTGTTCCCCATGAGAAGGGTGGTGTTGATGTGGAAGCTTGCTGGGAGAAGGAGGAAAATGATTGTGTTGACCTCAAAAATGATGGCATGGGTGTAGGAGCTTGTAGAGTGAAAGGGAAGGATGATTGTGTTGCCCCCAGGAATGATGGTATTAAGGTAGAGGCTTGCTAGGAGAAAGAGGGAAATGATTGTGTTTCCCCTGGAAACGATGACGTTGCTTGGTCCATGGGAGGTGGAGGAATTGTTTGTGTAAAGGTTTGTATGGGAGGTGGCGGTTAGTTTTGTGAAAATCTTTGGGTATGAATGATGGCTTGAGCTGCTATGGAGGATCATGGTGTGCTGATGACAGGAAATGGAGTGGATTGTGTTGCTTGTGTTGTAGGGCTCGTGAAACTGCTTTGCAAAAATAGGGGAATGGTGGAGGTTTCTTGAGACATTTGCAAGGTAGGATCATACATTTTTTGGATGATGGGAGTGTATGCCTCTACTGGGATTTGGATGGTGTTTACGAGAATATGAGGTTGAAGATATGGTGGAATGGGAGTGCCCTCCTATGTGAAGTTAGCCAATATGGTTTGCTGATTCTGAGCAATGAGTGCACTGACTATTTGTGTATTCCACAAATGATTCATGAATGTTTCCATTGCAAAAGAAACATGGGGGATGTTGGGATCATCCCACATATTACCAGTTTGTTGGATCTGGGGATTGTAAGCTATCATCGCACTGGTAGAAATATTGGGATCAGATGAGCTGGTGGTATGAGGAGGATCCATATTCCTTCATTTCCTGGATCTTGTCTCGACAGGCATGGAGCAGAGATCTAGAAGATGAAAATGCAAAGGATGGATGGATGAAAGATGTTCCTAAGAAACTCTAAAAATGATGGATGCAAGTCTAAGAAACTTTTAAGGATGGTGGATTTATAAGATGGGATGCAATAATTTGGAACAATTGAAAGATGGTAGGATGATGATGGATTTGGTGAGATGTTCTGATATGGGTTAATGAGGATGATGGAGGATTGGTGGGGGATTGTGGAAGATTTACTAAGTGTTGGTCAAAATGAGTTGTTGCTTTCTGATGTAGGATTAATGGTAGTATTTGTCAACCTAGGATAGATGGATGATATTCGATTAATAAGATTATTATCAATGTAGGCCAATCTCTTACTCGAGATGATATGGCTTTACAAGGACAAGTGAGGATTCCCTTGACAATGCTCTGTCATAGGGGGGCGATTTCTAATTTGGGATGAGGATTTGAAGAAACTCAAAGGATTCAACACTAAGTGTTAGGATTTTGGATTACTAGATTTGGTTCAAGGATGGTGCATTCTGACTTGGATGATGGATAATGCCAATGATGATGGATCAAGGATTTGGGATTCTAATTGTGGATTGTTGATGGAAGGATGATGAGGGATGAGTGAATGATGATATCTCTAAGAGAATGAGCTAGATGCAGTTGGAAAGGATGCATTATGATGTAACTAGGAAGATGATATGCAATGATGCAACTATAACTAATTTGGAATGCAACTAAGGATGGATGGTGACACAAAGATGAATCTAATAATGGTCTAGGATGCAAAGGATGCGGAGATAAGATTTGTGGGATTTTGAAGGAATTAAGGATATAAGATGGGCCAAACTAGTCCTCTCTTTCTAGATTGACATAACGATGATTAACCCAGAATCATATGCAAACTATTTCACTCTTGTGTTATACTCTATGTTGTCTAGTCTCTCTTGATTCTTTTCTTCTGCTTGGATCACTTTGAGGGAAGGCTGGTGATATTTGAGTTTTTTCTCTACAACTTTCTTCTTCTGATAAACTTGGGAATTGGGAATCCTAGCTTTTTTTTTGTGTTGGGTCAAATTTGACATAGCTTGGAGAGATTTTGGGCAAGTGTTTTGAAACAAGGTTTTTGGGTGTTTGATTTTGAAGGATCTCTTCTGCAAGGTTTTGTTTGAAAGCTTGTGATCAATTTTTGGATCATTTTGATGTCTTCAAAGGTAAAGGACAAACTTGAAAAAAGACACTCTGAACACAATCCTGACAAGGGACAAGGCAACCTTGTGGGATACAAGCAATGACTTAGCCACCGAATCTGAAAGAAAGCTTTGAAAGGTGTATATTCCAACAAGTGTTTTCACTGATCTTTTGACTATTCAAATCACTTCAAGCTAATCTACCTAAGGGGAGGTGAGTATCAAAATCCTTTCCCACAGCTTGATACCCCCTAAAAGGGGATACATATGGTGAGTGTCTTAAAGTGATATGGGAAACCACATGGATCGGTCTTTGCACAAGAATTATGATACTTTCAGGGGTAGATTGGGTAGCTTCTGATTTAATAGGTTTGTAGTTGTTTCGTGGAGTCCTCCTAATCAGTTTGTATGTGTGTGACTCACTTAAGAGCCTAGTTGACCATGCTGAAATAGTAGGGATATTCACCTACCTCGGGCTACCATCAACACGCATTGCCCGAGCTTGAGGGGATGAAGCGAGAGTTTGCTCAATGCTTTATTTCTATACTGGTCAGGGAAGTACCTATTTGAAGTTGTTCTCCAAAGATGAAGCGCGTTTCTCTCTGAACATGCTTTGCTAGAAGTAAAATAAGTGAACTTGTCTGAGTTCAAGTGTTTTACGTCACTTAGATTAACAAGGATTTGCAGAATTGAAGACTCCTAGAAAGCACAACAAATAATGGTTATTTCCCAAATTGATTAAGTGATTGAAGTGAATTATTGCAAGCACAAATTTTTAAGCTTTTTTATTTTTTCTTTTCCTTTGAAAATAAGAAATTTCGAGCGATTTTGCAAAAAAAATAAAATTGTTTGGGCATTCAAGATTGAATTCATGCGCTTTTAGGAACTTTAAATTTGAACTATGAAGGAAGGGAATAGAGATTATTTTCTTTCAATTTTAAGTCATTCAATAATGTGTTTGACTTGGACTCAAGATAAAAATGACTTCCTTTGGACTTTGGTTCATTTCTTTAGTTTCGTTCAAGATTTTGTGTGCTAGAATTCAGTTTTATGCCCAAAAAGAGGTGTTCCTAGATTTGTTTGATGCATGAAACTTTAGAAAGTACTCAAGATTGAATTTGAAAAATGACATTAGTTTTCATCAAGATCAAAGTTTTTAGGACTGAAAAGATTAGGACTCTTTAGAAACCAAATATGAAAAATTTTAGGAAAGATTTGTAGACTTTGTTCCTAATTTGCATGAGGTTTTGAAAGATATTTTAATGCAAATGAACCTCACTTTTAATGATTTCAAGATTGATTTTGAGAATTCTTTTTAGAATGATTTAGGACTAATTTTTAGGAACCAAAATAGAGATGATATGCAACTTTGTGGTTCTTTTTAAGGTCCCAAAGTTTGAAGTGTTCCTAGTTTGCATGAAGCTCAAAACACCTATATTTTGAAAGCATGGTGGTTCTTTTTAGCCAAATGAAGAACACTTAGAAGTGTGTTTGAGGTTTTTTTTATAGGACCAATTAGGAATGATTTTATTTGATTAGCATTTGATTGATTTGATAGCTTTTTAGGCCTTCAAGAGTGATTTTGAGGTTCATTTTAGACATTTAGATAAAGTGTGTTAATTCTATTTTTTTATCATTAATTCATGATCCCACTGACTCTTCCTAATTTTTAGGATAGAATTTGATAAATTTGTCTACATATTTGGATAGACCTCTGAGCCATCTTTTTGGTGCTTTTTGAATCATAAAAAATGGAGCTCGTATGCAAAAGTTACAAATGTTTTTGTGAAAGTGCCTCTTTATGGTTTTTTCTAGAAAATAAGCCAAGATCCCACAAGAAGAAGAAGAAGAAGAAGTAGACAGAATAAAAGAATAATAATAATAAGAAGAAGAAGAATAATTCCAAATTCTCCCTCAACCTACAAGCTGGAAAAATTAAAAAAAAACACTCCAAATCTCATCAGAATGTTAGTAAAGAACCCATGTAGTGGGTCTCATTGGGTGTGCCAGAATGTGAGCTACGATTTATCTGTTATCTATTTTAAAAGGCATAAACAAGAAAACATTAGGTTAATCTCAATATTTATATCAGTTCAAAAGCATAAACATAGAAAACCAAGCCACCTCAGATTGAGCCAAAACAAATGCATTCAAGCATCATTTGATTTGCTCTAATTACGAGGGATGTGGGTGTGCTCTCTAAGCACTTAGAGCTTTGTCCCTAATGAATTATATGAAGGATTGATATGATGCATAAATGATTTAGAAAATCTTGAATAAAAACTAAGTTCAATCCATTAAGCTTATTCTAGGATGTGTGTAAAAAAGCATGAAATATAACAAATATGCTAAATGCTTAAGCTCTAGAATGAATCTAACATTATAACACTAATCAATGTAAAAGATGTGAATTGGTGTTTTTCTATTGGAAGAGAAGAGTATTTATATAGTTTGAGGAAGGGCTTGGGTTAAGAAGTGGAGTTAGGGTCAGAGGTAAGGTTTGGGGTAAGGTTTAGCCTTGGTCAAGGTTGCTCACACATGTGTGAGCAACACTAGGGAAGTGTGCAAAGGGGATAAGAGTGGAAGAGGAGACATGGGTCTCATTTATGGCTTGTAAGAAGCCTTAATGAGGATGTAAGAGGCTTTAATGAGTGTGTAAGGTTCATTTATGAGGGGTTTTGACCCAAAGTCAAAGTTTAAGGTTTAGGCTAAGAAATGTAGGAATCACTTTTTAATTAGGTTTAGAGTGAGATTAGAAAATTCTAGAAGAGGTTAGGGATTTCTAGAAGATTTCCAAGGTTTTAGGATTTAAATAAATATTTTATTTATTTAAAGTATTTTTGGTCAATTTATCAATTAATAATAAATGAATAGGGGAAAATACTCAAACTTGATTTAAATGATTTGGGGAGAGATTATTTAATTAAAAATGTTTAATTAAAATAGGATGATTTAATGGCATAAAAATAAATAAATAAATTAAATAATTAATTAATTAATAAATGATGGTGTCATCAAGGTTTTTCGATTTTATTTTTTTTCTAAAAGATTTTTAGGTGTCTACAGTCCCAAGCCACTAGTGCTATCTTATCATCCTCATGTCCACCATTCCAAAAGAACTTTCTCATTCGTTGTTCAATATATTTGAACACTTTGAGTGGAACTTTTAGGTAACGCATTGAGAAAATAGGAATCACAGAGATGACAGATTGAAGCATAAAAATGTGCCCTGCATAAGTGAGCCATTTCCCTTTCCAACTATCCATCCTTTTTACACAACTATCTATAAGATCTTTCCATAAATTTGCCTTTGATGCACCTCCAAAAAGTGGAATTCCCAAATATCTATTGGGAAGAATGCCAACCTTCATTCCCAGAATCCTAATAATATGTTGTTGAATAGGTAAGGAAGTGTTGAAGAAGAAATTTTTTTACTTCTCCCAATTAATGACTCACCCTAATTTTTTTTTATATATGTCCAAGGTTGATTTAATAATCCTAGCTTCACAAGCAGATGCCTCTCCCATGAGATATGTATCATCAACAAATTGTAGGTGAGTGACTAGATCCAAACCTCTTGCAACCTTGATCCCTTTCCATGACCCCAAACTACCTTCCCATTTAATTGATATATCAAGAGCTTCAGCAAGAATAATAAAAAGAAAAGGGGAAAGAGGATCACCCTGACGTATACCCGTTGAAGTTTCAAAGAAACCTTGGGGGATTCCATTGACCAAGATGGATAGACGAGGTCTTGATATGCAGTTGAACACCCAATCACACCACACCTTATCAAACCCAAATTTTCATAGAACTTTCATTAGAAAGCTCATGTTAACATTGTTATATGCCTTTTTGATGTCCAACTTAATCATCACACCAATTTCTTTTCCCAGTTTTATAGAATGTGTTGCTTGATGCAGAATAATAATCCCTTTATATATAGATCTGCCTGGAGCAAACCCACTTTGTTCCTCTGAAATGAGTGATGGTAATATAGATTTCAACCTGTTTGCCATTACTTTTTCTATCACTTTGTAGACTGTATTACACAGGGCTATCGGTCTAAAGCCATCAATGGATTCCTTCTTTCCTCTCTTTGGAATCAGAGCTAAAAAGTTTTTATTTAAAGTCTTTGAAGATAAAGCCTCCCCTTCTAGATTCTTCTACCAACTCACACAATTCCCTACCAATTATATGCCATGTTTTCTTAAAGAACAAAGCTGGGACTCCATCAGGACTAGGTGATTTGTCGCTTCCCAAGTTGAATAAGGCTTTTTTAAACTCAGATTATGTGGTATTTTTCATCAACCATCTGTTATGTTCCTTTGAGATAATTTGTGGGATCACATCCAAAAAAGAAGCTATCTATATCTGCCTCCCTCATTTCCTTTGTAAAAAATGATGAAAAGTGACTAACTGTTGCCCCATTAATTTGGTCTTGTTTGGTTAAGATATTTGTTTGATTATTCTTAATAGAGAAAATTTTATTCATAGACCGTCTGCCTTTGACTGAATTATGGAAGAATTTAGTGTTTTTATCCCCTTCCTTTAACCATAATTCCCTTGATTTTTATCTCCAGAAAATCTCTTCTTGATTTAACACTTCATTGTATTTATGTTTTAACTCCCTTGCCTGGTTGAAAATACTATTATCCATTCCTCCCTGGACTATTATCTCATTTAAATCTACTAATTCACCCTCAAGGTTGATTTTTTCCACAAATATATTTTTAAACACCTCTCTATTCCACACTTTTAGATTCTCTTTTAAGTATTGTAGTTTTTTTTTAAAAAGGAAAGCACAATTACCTGATCATCTAGGGTCAAAGTTCCACTAAGTTCCAATCAGATCCAAGAAGCCTGTATTTCTAAACCATATTTTTTCAAACCTAAAGGGAGCTCTTTCAGGAGCTGCATCCTCAAGAATCCTTAAACAGATGGGAAAATGGTCTGACCCTGTTAAAGGTAGTATTTCAGCTTGGCATAACCACTTAGTGTCCTCCCATACTTCACCAAGAAGGAATCTATCCAACTTTTTAGCAATATTAGTGAACCCTATTTTCCTATTAGTCCATGTGAAAGTTGCATTCTTAAAAATTACATCTTGTAATTCATTGTTGCAGACAAAGTCAGAAAACTCCTTTTGGTTATGACTTATCCACCCTTTTCCCCCCAAGTTTTTGGCTAGGGAAAGAATGGCATTGAAATCCCCCCCCCAAAAAAAGAGATTGTCTTTATATCTATTAATGTTTTCTATGAGAGAGACCCATAACTATTGTTTCAAAGCTTTATTACATGGTCCATAAATGTTGAAAGCCAAGAAGGTTACATTTAACTGAAAAGATACAACTTTCACTAATTGGCAATTGTTTCCCTCTACCAAACAAACCTGCATCCCTACCTCCTTCCATAAAATACCCAACCAACTTGAATCTCCTAACGCCTCCTTGAATAAGCATCCCCGCATCCCAAATTTTCTTGAAAACTGTAAAACACCTTCCCCACTTAACTTTGTTTCTTGTAGAAAGACTAAATCTGGTTGGGCTTGGTCAAGACATCGCTTTACCAATCGCCTTTTGTCAAAGGCATTGCAACCCCTAAAATTCCATGGAAGGAGCTTCGTGGCTTTTGGGAAGAGGTGTAGCCTCTTCCCAATCTCACCAATTTTGACTAGTCTGTTGCATTACCAGCAATGGCAAGTTTTACCTTTGTAGATTTAGGACCTTTCTTTTTCTTTTCCTTTACATTTGGTTTTGCACCAATGAAGGCGTTTGACTGATTGTTCATTTCTCCATGATATCAATTTGTTCCTACATTCCTAAAGCCTCATTCACACCTTCATCCTCTTGTGATTCATACCCTGAGTCTATTTTCCAAGTGTTCTCATCATTTTCCTGCATATCCTCCATAGATTTTTCCAAGTTTTTGATCAGGGAAATTTGAATGTCTTTGCAGAGATCTAAAAAATCGCTATCCTTTTCCTTTTGGATGGGTTCCAACTATTATGATTGAAAGTTTCCATCTTCAATGAAATATGGTTTGCAACTTCTATCAACATTCAACTGCTTATAGCTTTTGGGAGTATTTAGATTTTCATCCATTGAGTCAAGTACTATTAGAGATTGCCCCATCACTCCCTCCCATGTTTGAGTTGCTCTTCCATTTTTATTGTTTGCTTCTTTTACCAGAGAGAAGGGTGTTTCCTTTACCACTTGTGTAGACATTGGACTATCCATAATTACTTTTTGAGAAGAAATATCAGGCTTCCTTATCTTTCTAAGAACTTCTGATGTGTTCCCTTGTTTATCTGCATCTAGGGGCCTATCCCCTTCATCTAAAACCGTATTCAATATCATTTCTTCCTCGAATTGAATAGCCCAAGGAGGAAATCTAGTTCATTTTTTTATGTCCTTGTTATCCAGTCCACACATTTATTACCTTCCAGTCCTTTTCCTTTCTTGCCACTTCGGTCTGCTACATTGTCAATAACAACACTTTCTACCTCAATTTTTAGCCTCCATTCACCATTGGCTGATCCAAGGACTACATAATCTAGAATATGATAATATTTTTGCAACAACACTAACACCTTTGAATATATGTAAAAATCATTTTCATCTACCACTTCTTTAGACTGTAGGAATTTCCCCAAGCTATTTCCAATCATTCTTAAAGTTTCATCATCTTTATATTCCCATGGAAGATTTTTAAGTTTAAGCCAGATAGCTATATTTTCCACTTCCTCTATGTCATGTAGGAATTTCCCCAAGCTATTTCCAATCATTCTTAAAGTTTCATCATCTTTATGTTCCCATGGAAGATTTTTAAGTTTCAACCAAATAAAGCTATATTTTCCACTTCATCTGTGTCATGGTTGAAGTTTGGTTTCCAATCCCGAATGAATATGCCTTTCCCATCCAACATATATGAACCCCCATTTAAAATCCAATCCTTGTCACTCTTTGAAGAACTTATCACCATAAGAAAATCATTTATTAGGGTTTTTATTTCAAAATTCTCCCTCAGTTATCATTCATCCACTGTTGGATTTTTTCTATTGATGGCCAAGGTCCCAACCATTTCATAAAAAAGCCCTATCTTGTAACCTATTAACTAAGTCTATCCATTGGGAGTTATTAATCAATAAAGAGGAAGCTCTTATGATAATAGTGTTATCTACCTCTTTTCCTGCATCTTGGGTTGATGTCCTCAGATTGGAGTTTGGCGTAGCATAGCTCGATTCCTTAGGGTGCCAAAAGTTGTTCTCAATCTGCTTGAATCTGAAGTTTTTGGACTGGTTAAGAAATTCGCTCTACTTTCATGAGAAGGGTTTTCTATTCTCCCTGCCCCCACCATTCGTTCCTTTATTCTTTGAAAGGTATTGCTGAGGGGGGATCCAACTTGCTTGTCCATTAACCTTGTGCCTTCCTTCAAACCCTTGGGTGTTTTTTCAAGTATATGGACATTGATTACCATCAAACTGCACTATGCAAGAAGCGTCATTCCCCCTGTTACCCAAAAACCATTTTTTTTTTGAATCTATTGTAAGCCCATTTTGTGAGGGCTACCATGGATGCCTCCATGGTCATTTCCATTTCCTCTACCATCCTTTGTCATAGCCATTACCTCAGTGGCTATTGTCACCATAGTCATTACCTCCACAGTCATTGCCACCTTCTGCCATCTTGAAGACTAGAGTTTTTCAATAAGTCTAATTTTTTTGAATGAAAATTTCACATAAAATCATATTTACATATATATATATATATATATATATATATATATCTACATGAAATTATATATCAATTAAATATCTGTATAATTTATTAAGGCAAAATAACTATCAATTCTGGGTAAACACCCTAACTGGAAAAAAACTCACATATTTCTCTAAAACCTCTTCCTAGGTTTTCAGACAATCCCAACATAATACCAAAGATATTCTTGACATCAAAAGTATTCCAAAACTCCTCAAAAACAAACTTTATTAAAAATAGAAAACCCTTTTTCAACTCATTCACTTTAAACAATTTCAGACATGAAGCAAAAAATCTTTTCAAAGGAAATATTTTACAAAAAAATAAGAGTTTAAAGCCCTACCTCAAACAACACCTGAATTCGAAGACAAGAAGAAACAAATTCAACCTCCAAAATTTTAAGCTTTCAATAATTTCCCAAATTCACCTAAGAGAACTCCTCCAAAACCTGATAGACATAATCAAAATAATAACCAAGGAACCTCTTATAAAGAAAGCCTATTCCACCTAGGGTTTCTAGAACATGCAAATCCCAAAAACCAAAACTTAACGCTCAACTTTATTTTTATCAAACCCTCTTTGCATGATTAATTATAATTTTAGTAATAAAATATGCACTTTTCCAATTATCAACTTTAACTTTCTATGCATTTAAATTCTAATTTAAATTTTATATTTAATTTCATCGCAAATTTCCATAATTAGACTTTTAATTAAGTCCTTTTAATAAATAAAGGTATTTAATTAACTTTAAATAATTAAATATCCTTATATTTAATATTTCCATATTCATAAAGTATAATTATTCTAATCTCATAATTAATTTTAATTTAATTATTTTAATCAAATAACCATGTAAAAATTCACTTGACTCACAACACGCGAAAATCAACTAACTCAAATAACAAACAAACTCCAAGGTGTCAGGATAGGAAAGATATAGTACTGAGAGGGGAGGGGTGAATCAGTATCCACAAAAACTTTTACTAAATTAACAATCTGCTTGATAGTAGTGTCTATCTAACCAACTGATTCCATTGTTTGCAACATACATTCAAATAAAATGTAAAGTGCATGAAAACAAACAATAAATCATTCATGAAATGTAACACATGACACAAGTATTTTGGTTATGTAGAAACCCTTGTTAGAAGGTAAAAACTGTGGTGGAGATGACACCCACAAATTCTTCACTACTGCAGTAAATAAAGTATGTCAGTTAAGGCTACAAGTGTGATCACTTCTTATGATCTTACCTTGTTAGGAGTAACATAAGATCAATTAGATCTACCATGTGAAAGGATTTTAGCAACACCAAATAAGTGTGCACTCGGTTAAGAGATTTACAACAAATGATTAAGTCTACTATATTAAGAGATTTACAATCCTGCTATAATGGTCAAATTTATAATAGAAAATATTTGTAATTGACAACTTCAACTTGTCTGAATCAGATCTATGAAATACTAAATAGATTTCAACTTGATATGTAGTATATTACTCTCTGTTCTGCTTTGTAGCCTTGTATGTTTCTGACAAACTGAATACTATCTCTGATAACTGCTCATTCATGTAAACCCTTGTCTAAATCTTGATATCTTGTACATGGCTGCTCCTTCATGAACTCCTTGTCATGTCTTCTTGTGTCAAAATGACATCAATTACAATTACATAGCAAATTGTTTTGACCTAATTAGGTTTACAACATCTTAGAAATCCTAAGATCTACGGTGTACAAAAAGAACCTAGATCTAACTATTACATAGGAATCATCATAATTATTAATGATTACATCCCTAATAAATGTGCCTTGATCTTGGTAAAATGTTTATAGATTTGTGTAAACCATTTGCATAGATATATGTGTCATTATTGATTACTATTTGCATATATATTAATCAATAATGACATATATATTGACATATATATTTAGATATATTATTGGCATATATATTTAGATATATGTGTCCTAAACAACTTGGTAAACACTGCATTCCCGGTTCGGTGAATAAACTGATGCTCAATGTTCATTGACTCGGTACTTGGTAATATTTGATGCTCGATAAACATACTTGATTAAATCTGTGTTCTATTAGTTATAGGTTCTACCTTGTAACAGCTCGGTATGAAGGCTTTGTAAGTTCAACCGACTAGCTTGTATAGCTCCTTATTCCATATTTTACCAACTTGAATGGCTTAGATTACCGACTAAACTTTGTTGATACTAATGACAACACTTAATGCTCAAATAGAGATAACAATCTCCCCCTTTGACATTAGTATCAAAACCATAATGTATATGTACTAAATTTCAAAATGTTCTAACTCCATATATACATATACTCAAAATTTACTAAGTTCTATACAAGACTCCCCCTATGTGCATGCTCCTAGTATGTAGTGAAGTACATTGGCATATACATGATTTCCCCCTTTTTGAAATTAATGCCAAAACAAAATGTACTTACAACTTATCAAATATGTGCTGGTGGGTTTTCTGTAATGAAGCTAAGAGGTTTTCCCATTCCTCTTTCAAGTTGGTAAGAGCAATGTGCTCAAGACCGACTTGTGCATGCATATCAAATATGTTCTCCAAAATTGATATTTCCAAGGTAGCTACTAACACTTTAGCCTTTTCAATGTGTCTCTCCATGATTTTTAAGTGAGGAAGGGGTTCGGCTTGTAGCTCGGTGACATGGCAACTTATGATTTCTTCCTGCTTCCTTAAGTCTGCTCTCAACTGTCTCAGTTCTTATACTTTCAATATATGCTTATGAAAAGCATTTAGCTCGGTTAGAGAAGAATTTTCAGTAGCCAAGATATGTGCATTTGTCTTCTTGATCTTTTCACTTACCTCGGTAGTGAAGGTTTCCACAGTGCATAACTTAAACAAAATTTGTATAATCTTCTGAGTTATTGATTGAAGCTTGGTTATAACCTCAGAAAGCTTTACCTTATTGATAGTCACTTCTTGTCTGATTTTATCTACAATTTTGAATTGAATTTTTTCTTGTGTCCTCTCTTCTATCCTTTTCTTTGCATCTACATCTGGGGCATTAATATGACTTGTAAGATATGTAAGTTGGTCCAAAATTGGAGTATCTTCATTATTTGGACGTCGGAAACAACCTACTAAAGAATGTCTCTTACATCCTCCAAAATATTATTTCTCTTACTCTCCTTCCTATGTTTCTCTTGTGTTGCCTTTCGTGTGCACAATTCTCCATACTTTCTCAGCTCTTCAGGGTCCAATGTCCTTGGGTCACATGCAGGGATTTCTATAATCTCATCTAGTGTGACTGGCCCTTTTCCATGTTTCTTCTTCTTCTTCTTGGTCTCTTGTGGAGATGAATTAACAAATGGAACTAGAGCTTTTACCTCTAAGTTTGTCTTGTCTTGCTCAGTTGACACTATATCATCCTTCTTCAGCTCCTTGATGACCTGAGTCTCGGTCGATTGAGTGGGAGCTTCTAATGTAGTGTCAATGGTGGTGGTTTCAGTGGTTTTTGCAGGCTTAGGATCTTCATGTGCCTGTGTGTCAGCCTCTTTCTCCTTAGGCTCATTTGACTCTATAGTACCTTGTGTTCTTGTTCCTTGCTCCATTGTTGTATCCTTTTGTTGCTCAAAGATTGAGCTTGCGGGTTAATTTTGTGATATGATTTCAACTACTTGAACTAAAATAGGAAGGTCACCTGATATAATACTTACTACTAGCTCGGTGGGGGCTTGTTCATCTATTTGAGCTCCAACAACGGTGATGTCCTCATCATCCTTAATGTCATCAGGATCACCATTAGTTATGTCTTCAGTCAAAACATTATTTGTACTTGTTATAATCACCTTCTCGGGTGGATCTCGATACACTTCTTGGTAGTCAGTGGCAATAGTTGTATCAGGCACCTCGGTGTCTAATAATTCTATGGGGTCTTTTGGAGCCAGTTTTGCATCATTTGAATGGATGCCTTTGCCTTTTCGCTTAGACTTCCTCTTGTGTATTATGGCCAATGCCATCTTGTCTACTTTAGCTCAGGCTTGGAGAATAGAAGTCCATAACAACTGACTATTTTAATCAACTTCCACTAGATTTTCATCAAGTATTTGTAGTACTCTTCTTTTCACTAGAAATCTCTTTGAATACTTCTTCATCAAATCTTCAATCTCAGGGACTGTTATTGTTGGCATTGCCATTATTAAGGAATGTTCCCTCATTCTCTTCTCAGTTCTTAAAGATAAGTCCATCTAGCTGATACCTTTTCATATAAACGTTTGGTACATATTTTGAAAATTCTATGGGTACCTTTTTGAATTTAATCATCATCTGAATTACTGCCTCCTCTATCTTGTTCTGGTCCTCGGTTGACAAATGTTCAAATCAACTCGATTGTGGGTTACTGAGGCCTCTGGTGTCTATTATTGTTTTAGCTAGCTCATCAATTGATTGATCCTTAGTACAAATACCTTGAATTGATTTATGTTATCCTCTTCTTCATCGTGAATATCATCTTTTCCTCTTATCAACTTCCTTATTTTCTTTGGTTCCTCAAAGGTATCTTCAGTACCTCTCTTCTTTTGATAAGTCTTGGTCAGTGTAGGCCAAGAAATCTTTACAACTCCTTTCTTTAGTAGTGGTAAAGCTGCAGTGGTTGACCTTGTTCGTGCTCTAGTTTGCACTTTTGCCTGCTTCTTAGGAGTGGGTGAAATCAGTGTAGATTCTACATCTTTGTCAGACTTGGTTGCCTCTTCATCATATGTTGTGTCAGCAAGATGTAACCGACCCTCGATTGCTACCCCAACCAAAATTTCCTTAGATGCCTCAACATCATCTGCATCTTCTCCAAATTGTTTAACTAGTTTGTTTATAGATATTGTTTAACAAAGTGGTAAAGCCTTGATTGACTTTGAAGCTTGGTCAATATCTATCTCGTATCCCATTGGGGCTAACCACTTTGTTCTTGGTTCAACTTCTTTTATTAGTGTATAATTTGTATCCACTAGGAAATAGATGTCATGCTCATATCTTATACCAACTATCTCGGTATTCTACTCCTGGCATTCATCCTATCCTTAAACTACTCAAAATAAATATCCAATATACTGACAAAATTATCACCCAATTTTTGTATCAAATCATTTATTTGTAGTGTCACTAGCTTGTTGGTGGTCCAATCAATGTTACCGATGGAGGGGAAAAAATTTCGCACATAAAATAATATGCAAAGTAACAATGATCCAAACTTACATGTATTAGATTTTGCTGACTGAATTATTTTCATATTTTCCTCAACTTGTTTCAACAACAACTCGGCGAGGTCTAGCTAAAATCCCTTTTACACCATCTTGAATGCAATATCTACCACTCCATATGGTACACTGTTGGGTCTGCTTGATTGAAAATTTTTGTACCCAATTACATAAGCTCCAAACTTGGTTTTGAGATCTGTGATTATGTGAACTTTCAATCCTCTACTGTCCCATTCTACTCCAGTGGCTTTCTCTAGCTCGAGTCTTGGTACACTCCTCTGTGCTTTAACTTTGTTAGTGGTAGGGTAACCTGTTACTACATGTATGATATCCTTTTTGATCTTCATGGGCTCATCTAGCCATAGTTTCCCATCATGAAAATGACTTAAAACAATTCTTATCCATTCATTCCTAAAGAACTTTTAGGAAATGTAGTGCATTTACCAAACCCTTGACTCTCAAATGCTCATGATCATCCTTTAATTTCCCATTAACCCTTAGCTCTTGAAATGTATAAATGAGCTCAAAATCACCAATCTCACCAATCTTACAGTGAATGTCAGTGGGTATGTCTTCAACTAGAAAAACCCTAGGCGGTATGCTCGAAAAAGCTCCTATTTTGTCAATCTGTGAAGCAACTTCAGGGTGAAGTTTGTACTTTGATTCATTACATGTAGTAGAAATGATCAACTTAACTTCCTCCTCATCTAGATTCTTGGATTTGTTAACCTTAGATGCATACACCATTGTTCTTCGTTTAGGGTTTTAGAAAATATCAAATAAACAACTTGGTGATGTAACACTTACTCATAACAATGATGAAAATTTCTCAGAATCTTTCAAATCTTTGTTCAATCACCCTAAAAATCTTATGCTCAAATTCGCTCTATAGACTCTTAGCTCTTTGTGATCGTAGTAAAAAATAAACTAAGTCCTTCGTGTATTTATAGCATTTTCAACTTATCACTCAAAATTTATGCAATAAATGCTCGACCTAACATGACTCGGTAACAACTGTCACTCTCTATGTATACCACAAAAATGTCATAAGATCGGTTAACACATGACAATTTATTCAGTTAATACTGGCACTCGATTAACCTTACTGTTATCGACTAGCAACTTCTCTCTCGGTCTTAGCATATACCGACTGTAAACACTTAAAGCTCAAAACATGTAAAACCATAATGCATCTTAATTCATGCAGATTTGGTATGTGAACACTTGATGTAAGGAACTGTATGATAGATATAACCAATTAGAATTATCAATTCCATACATACCTTTTCAGCTTAGGTGGAGGTGGCAATGTCACCCAATCCAATGGACGTGGTGTCATCGACTGCATTACTTGACTCAACATTATCACTTGATGCTTTTCTCCACATAGTGTTTCTTATCCTCATGATATCTTTGATTGTATTGCCATTCTCATAGATTTTTGTTTCTGGTGCTCAGTCTCTACAGTCTTTACTTAAGTGACAAATCTTGTGACAATGTAAACATGTCATACCAGTGCTTGTCTAGCTATGAGATCTACCTCTCTAGTTCTTCCTCAAGCAGTTAGCTGCAATATGTCCATATCTTCCACATGGTTTATAGTTAACCCATGTGTTATAATCCCAAGTATAAGCATTACCTTGTCTTCTCAGTTGATATGTCTTGTTTTGTCCTTTCGGTGTCCAAACTTGCTTCATCTTTGTTCTACATTCTTGTGCAATATGCCCATGCATGTTGCAAGTGTGAGAGTGTTTCTCCATGTAGATTTTGCTAGGAGTCCTATTCAACTTAGATCTGCACTCATGTGCTTGATGTCCATACTTGTTAAAACTATAACAATAACCATTAAACTTAGGAGTGGTCTTAGGATTACCTTTAGCAAAACTCCTGCAAACATTTGATGTGTGGCCCGGTTTACCACAATGATAGCATGATAGTTTCTTAGTTTTTTTACTCTTGTAGGTATTCATATGTTCAACTTTCTTAGATGATTCTCCTTTCTTGGTATAGTCTAATCCAGTAGTACTTCCAAGTCCTCTTTGACTGATCAGAAATTCATCAATTTTCTTGATGCTGTCTTCAGCTTTCTTAATCATTTCGTTATGTTGTTGCTACATTTTTACTTCATCTTTCAGTCTTTCATTTTCTTCTCTGAGTTCACCAATGTCTTCTAGTTTCCTTGTTATCTCACTATTCACTTGGTTGATTACTTGACTTACAACAACCATCTGATTAGATATCTCAAAGTGATGCTCGATAAGTCTTAGTATCTTAGGTTCATTTTCTTGTAGTTTCTTAGTCATTTGTCTTCTTTCTTCAACAACCAAAATTCTCTCTTGTTCAGCTTGTCTAGCATTATTCATCACATCAATCATTCTTACCATTTGTGCTTCTTGACCGATCTGTAGGGCTTTAACTTCTTCAGTCAGATGAAGATTTTTCTCAGATAAATCGGATAAACTTCCTTCAGATATGTCAGATATACTACCTGATCCATATCCAGTATTCTCAAATGGGTCATCAATATCTTCTTCATGATAATCAATCTCACATTGCTGAATAGCCATATCTTTTTCTCTGAACCAGTAACTTCTTCAATTCATCCCTTTCTTGCTTGTATTGTTCAATGAAGAGTTGCATCTGAATCTTTTGATTCACAATTGTCTTGTCCAACTTATAGCTTTCCATCCTTAGATCTTTCCTCATGAGTGATTAAACTTCCAAATAAGAGAACTAGCTCTGATACCAATTATTGGGATAGGAAAGATATAGTGCTAAGAGGGGAGGGGTGAATCAGTACCCTCAAAAACTTTTATTGAATTAACAATCTGCAATAGTAGTGTCTATCTAACCAACTGATTCCATTATTTGCAACATACATTCAAATAAAATGTAAAGTGCATGAAAACAAACAATAAATCATTCATGAAATGTAACACATGACACAAATATTTTGGTTACGCAGAAACCCTTGTTAGAAGGTAAAAACTGCGGTGGGGATGACACCCACAAATTCTTCACTACTGTAGTAAATAAAGTATGTTGGTTAAGGCTACAAGTGTGATCACTGATGATGATCTTACCCTGTTAGGAGTAACATAAGATCAATTAGATCTACCCTCTGAAAGGATTTTAGCAACACCAAATAAGTGTGCACTTGGTTAAGAGATTTACAACAGAGGGTTAAGTATACTCTGTTAAGAGATTTACAATCCTGCTATAATGGTTAAATTGATAATAGAAAATATTTGCAATTGACAACTTCAACTTGTCTAAATAAGATCTATGAAATACTAAATAGATTTCACCTTGATGTATAGTATATTACTCTCTGTTCTACTCAATAGCCTTGTATGTTTTTGATAAACTGAATACTATCTCTAATAACTGCTCATTCATGTAAACCCTTGTCTGAATTCTGATGTCTTGTATGTGGCTACTCCTTCATGATCTCCTTGTCATGTCTTCTTGTGTCAAAATGACATCAATTAAAATTATATAGAAATTTTCTTTGACCTAATTAGGTTTACAACATCTTAGAAAACCTAAGATCTACAGTCTACAAAAAGAACCTAGATCTAACTATTACATAGGAATCATCACAATAATTAATGATTACATCCATAATAAATGTGCCTCAATCTTGGTAAAATGTTTATAGATCTATGTAAACTATTTTCATAGATATATGTGATGTTAGGCCATTTTTTTGTCATAGCAAAAATCCTGTGAAAATGGCCTCTTCCTTGAAAATGTTTTTGTAAAGTGTCCGGCCCTGTGTTCTTCATTATGTCACCTTGCTCTAGTCCAATATGCACGTGCTGAATCACAAAACCCAGGGAGTTGTTCAAATTCTAAGGTCTGGAGGAAAATAATTTCAAAATCTGCCAGTGTCGAAAACCCATAGTATTTTTGAAAATCCATGATGTTTTCAATCTGTGTGAAAACCCTCATTGTTTTTGACCTTGTGCCTTCCAGCTTTTGTGCACTTATCTTTTGGTGTCAGAAACCTTATGTGTTTTTTATCTTTTCCATCAAAAACCCTGTGTGTTTTCATCCTCACAGTTTCCTGTTTGCTAGCGTTCCCTAAATGCACAAGTGTGATGGATGGTGGGCCCAAGTCTTCAAAGGTTTTAAAGTGATTGGTTGTCACATGGCCGCATGTCAGACTTTTCTGACATGCGATCATGCGACCGCTTGCCACCTGTCTGTGTGGGTCCCAGTTCTTAGCGGTGTTCTGATGCCTGGCGGTTAAGTCTTCATTCCACGACCTGGCGACTTGCGGTTATCACTTGGTCACTGATTCCTGGCGGTTAAGCCCTTAACATCTAGCGACTTGGCTAGCGGTTTTCCTTGCCTTAGTCGCGTGGTCGCATAATGGTGGGCCCGAGTTTTCAAAGCTCAGATTTAACCTGTTGTTGCATGATCGCATGTCAGAATTTTTTGACATGTGACCATGTGACAAGGCTCTTTCCTTGGCTAGTGGTCCCATTGGTGGTGATGTGGTGGCCTTTGGTTGGCTGTCGCATGATCTCATAGCCTAGTTTCTGGCCTTGCGATCATGTGACTAGTTGACACGTGTCTGTGGCAGTGAGGTGGCATTTCGTCAGTGGGCCCAGGAGATCTAGAGAGAAGGGTGACATGGTGGTTCCCGATTGGTCAGCATGGAGATACTGTGGTCCCGCTATGTTTTGGTTGGTCTGCATGATCTGAGGTGGCAGTCTTATGGCTTTGTCGCATGATCTCAAGGGCCATCTTTCGGCCTTGCGATCATGCGACAAGGGTGCCATGTGTGTTCGGGCCTGTTTGTAGTTGGCAGGCGGTGTCGTGGCAATCTCTGATTGGTCCGAGCTAGCAGGATGATAGATTTGAATGCGGGCCCAGGTTAGGGTATCTCGGCGGTGACATGACAATCGACAGGATGCATGTTAGCATCTTGTCGCATGTTTGCATGAGCCAGTTTTCTGTCTTGCGAACATGCGACAAACCCTTTTGTGGCAGCAGCAGCGTCGGTGGTTATGAAGAAGGTAATGGGAAGTGGCATGTCGCATGTTTGCATAGCCCATTTTCGGGCTATGCGATCATGCGACAGCTATTTGGCATCGCCGTTGTGGAGTTAACCCGAGGTGTTTGGATGGGTTAAAAACACAAGCCCATGAAATTCATGGTGGCCGTTTGCTTTCATTTTTGAATCTCTAAGAATGTTTCCTGCGACTAGAAAGGACTGAAATTGATGACAGAAAGGGATAGAGTTGGTAAAACTAATTTTCTCCACCGCTCCAATGTGCTCCAGGGTGTGAGATGATTGCAGAAGAGGAGTGTCTTGCCGTAGGGGAGTAAATGAAATGTACCAAAAGCAGTTGCAGGGTCACTTCCAGTTTGAGTTTTGCAGATTTTTGATTGATCTTCAGTGCCTTTCAGAGATTCTTTCATGATTGAAGATCAAGTGTTAATTGCTTGTAGGGTTCAGTGTTTTTCCCTCCGAATTGTGATAAATTATTTTGAACTCTAATTTGATTGTTTTGGTGGGTGAAACTTTAGCCCTAGCTGTCCGTAGCTTGTTGCAACCTATTTTGGGTTTCCAAGGCAGCTAGTGGTATAAATTATCAAAATTTTAACTTTGTATGGGTTCCATTTTAGAGTTCCTTTCTGGTTCCATGAAAGGTTCTGTCCTGCAGATTTCTCTTTCTCTCTGCATATAGGGTGTTCTTCCATTGCTGGTTCAGAGAATACAGTGCATATTGCAACAGATTTGTCTTATGTGTGAGAATTTAATATACTCTTACTGTTGTCAAGCTATCTCCATTTGAATTCTGAAGTCATTAGTCATGCATCAAAGATGTCTAGTTTTTCTACTTTGCATTGCCTAAGAGCTTGTGGGTGGAGTTGTCTTCGCAGAGATAACTGGTTCAGGGTTAGTATTCATGTATGTATGAGCTGAAATATCAAGGATAGGTCATGATTATCTTCCAGTGGATGCTGGTTAATGTATTGTCTATTCATAGGTCTCTTCTAAGGGGAGGGTCAAAATCCTTTGATGGGTAATAACATATTTGAATGCACAGGTGG